>QAOC01031909.1:0-21175 GCA_003255005.1 Begonia fuchsioides
CCGAAACACTTTATGCAACTCAAAGGTGTGCCAATCCCAAAAAAATTGACTATTGAAAATGATGGCCCATCAAAGAAAAATGCATCCTCAAATGTGTTACCACTTTTAACCCCAAATAGGCCACGGTGTTCTTTCACCTTATCATAAAAAATATGTATCACCGCATCATAATTTTCCAAGAAAAACTTCTTAACTCCCAATTTTTCTAACAATTCGGCCTCTTGAAATGCAATAAGCCAATATTTGTGATTCCACATAGAAATATCCAAACCATACTCCATAATAACAACCACATTAATAGGAAACAATAGATTGTGATCGTTGATCAATGATTTATTAGCACCTAGTAGTTCACCCGCAATATCAATCCCAAAATTATCCTCTAACAAAACAGCATTATCATCATAGCACGGATTATCAATCCCAAAATTATCCTCCAACAAAACAGCATTATCATCATAGCAAGGATTATCAATCCACAATTTATCAAGAACTTCATGATTCAAAGGTTGAGGTAAGTCATACCTCTCGGCCACAACCTTGTGCGGTTTGGCCCCTTCAATCTCTTGGCTAATTTCACATTGAGGGCTGATTACTAGGAGCTCTTTAAGCTCCTCCTTAGCTTTCGTGCATCGGTGTGAGGCTTCCATACGAAATGGATTGGAGATGGCCAAGTTTTGGTTCTCGGTCACTTGGATGAGAGCATTTGCATGCTCGGTGAATGGCTTCATTTCCTTTTTCTCTTTAACATCCGTGGAGGCTACCTTAGCATAACTCACTCCTTCTTTGGTGAGGTAATAAAACCCTTCTTGGCTCAGGTTTCTTCTAGGAGTGGTATCTTCCATTACGGTCATGGCTTCTTTGGAGGAACATGGAGAGCTCGTATAGTCTAGGCCGAGAGATTCCAAGTTCATAGTCTCTTTATTCCATGGCCAAGTGCCTTGTTCATGTTTATGCATTGGGCTGCACGGCTTCATCATGTGTGGTTGTTCCTTGACCATAGACATGGGTTTGGAAAAAAGGAAAGAATCGGTTTGGTGTTCCTCTGATTCTTGCAACCGAGCTTTTCTTTTGATATCATCGGACCATCTCTTTGAAGCCGGGATTATCGGTGACTTTCTCGGTGTTGTGGTTCCATCCAAACGTTGTATAAAAAGGTCTAGCCTCTGGTTTATGTCTTCAAGTTGACTTTGGAGGCTTGATTCGGCACATCTTGGAATGGGAGTCATCGATGATCGCTCATGTGGTGGAACAATGCCTCGGGTTGCTTCACGGGTTACTCCATAATGTCTCCTCATGTTTTAATCTTGCAACCTGAAACAAATCAAATGAAAAGGAATGCGTGGGAAGGGATCTTTGGCTCTGATACCAAATGACACGCTCGGGGTTATGAGAAGTGTCGGGAGAAAGAAGACACAAGAGTAATCTGCCAAGGAGAAAGTCCAAGACAGAAACATTGAGGTGTAACGGTTAATGTTCCAAATGCATACAGGATTAAGTCAAATAAACTCAGCCAAATGAAACTTTAGGAAGTGGACTAAGCTGGGCCAAATTTTCAGCTTGAAAACACGGGAGGACTTAAAATGGCACGGGAATACTTTTGAGTGTACAAACAGACACAAAACAGAAAACAGTGACGTGGAGGGGTAAAGATTTCTGCACAACTTCAAATGCAAGAAACCTGGGAATGTAAAAATTGTCAGAAAACAACTTCAATGAAAGGGAAAGAAAATGAAAGTGGTTTGATGAAAAAAGACACGGTAGGTTAGGAGATATGTAGGTTGGAAAATGGATGGACAAAAACTGTTCGATTTCAGGAACTCGGGCAGAATGAGGGGGAAGTTGTAAGTACAACTTTTGATGGGCGAAGGGTTTTGGTAAAAGGAAAGAACAGAAATTTCAGGCCATGAAAGAAGAATTCACAACCAAAAATTTAGGGTTTTTACTCCCAAAAAAATAGAAAATGACAAAGAGTGGACTTTTAGTGCACGAAATCCACTCGGGTAGAAATAAAAACAGCAACCAACACACAAGCAACAACACAATCACAATAACAAATGGAAGGTTAGCTATGGGACTTCCAAACTCGCCTTTGATCCTAAACAAGTGAGGAAGGGCGATTGGAATAGGGCTTAGTGGCTCTAGCAAGGCACCAACACCGTTACAAACCAAAGATCAAGGATATTACTCACCTTGAGTTTGCTTTGCCGTGAGAGAAAATGGGGAGAGCTTCAAGCTTCAACATTCAACATTTTCTAGTCTGCAAAATGCTGAGAAAGGGAGGTAAAGACCCTCCTTCCCACGAGCTACAAGAGGCACATGATTATCACCTATAGTCCTAAGTGCTAAACCAACATAAAGGTATGGTAAATGGGGCCCACCCTTGACTTTCATCATAACAAGAGTGATGGTCACTAAGGGAAGGTAAAACCCATCCCCTAAGGCTTCCTAAGACCTTTCCACTTGCAGCCACGTTTACTAACTTACAACAAAAGAAAAACAAGAGAGGAGCTAGCATGGTTTTCACGTGAAAAACCAAAAACCTAATAGATGGGCCAAACCCATGATGGATTGTCCATAATCAAATGGACTTGAACACTTGTATCTTTTGGGCTAATGGTTGGGCACTTCCATGGGCTGCTAGCTGCTGCTCCCATGAAGGACAAAGATGAAATTCAGCCTTCCTTTCCGTTGGGGCCAAACATGGCCATGGATCAGCCACCATGGGTTGGATGCTCTTGGGCCGCTCCATCTTCTGGAGGCCTCTGTAATGGCGATCGTTGGCTGGGCAGTTGTTGTCCAAATTTTATGCTCTGCCCCATGCTGGAAACCTTAAGATGTGGGCCACATTTTTGTAGAAGCACGTTTGTCCAAAACAGGTCCGGAAGGTGGTCGAAACGGCTGCACAAGCCTCGAAGGTCAGCTTGGGCCGAAACCAGAAATGTTGTTTTCATCACCATGGATGTTTTGATCACCCTTCCATGCCACGGGTACACTAAGTACCCTTACATGTGCACAAATTTAAGCTACTAATTATCCTCCTAATTATTACATAAAACTAACTAAATTATTACACAAAGTTGTCAAAAGGAAAACATGCTTTCCCCTTCATGTTTTGGTGATTTGGGGCCACCTTAATGTGCCACCCTTGAACTCCTCTTCCTTCATCAAGTGTGGTTGGCCCATGAAATGCATCAACCCCACTTGACAACTAGGGCTCACCATGCCCTTCATCTTTGGCTTCTTGATTAAACCTTTATAAAACAAGCTTCCTACAAAATCAACAAACTCATTAGAAAATAGTTTGCTTCCGCTTCTAGATGTGCTAATCCGTGGCACATCAGATGTGGTAACCGTTTCTTAGGCTTCCTCTCTGGAACCGAACCCTAATTCTCCGTCACCACCATAGTAAGCCACTATCCTACCATCGAAAGTTGATAGGGCAGAAATTTGAATGATGTGTTGCCAGCACAAAGGCCGTGTGATCCGTCAAGTTATCTTGAATCATCAGAGCAATGGACTAGCTCCGCGTCGACCTTTTATCTAATAAATGCGTCCCTTCCAGAAGTCGGGGTTTGTTGCACGTACTAGCTCTAGAATTACTACGAATATCTGAGTAGCAAGTACTATCAAACAAACTATAACTGATTTAATGAGCCATTCGCAGTTTCACAATTTGAATTAGTTCATACTTACACATGCATGGCTTAATCTTTGAGACAAGCATATGACTACTGCCAGGATCAACCAGGTAGCATTCCTTCTATGCATCTGGATTGCATCCTCGGTTTAGCCGCCAGGGAAAAGTCAACACGCAAGGAAAGCAATCGTAGTCATCCTTTGGCGACACGAGAAAACCAATTGCTCATTTGATCGCACACGACCAACGAGCACAAAGACCAGTTATCGAACACGAGACAAATCTTTGGCTATAGCTGAATAAATGAGGGACACGACTATGAGATCAGTGACAAGGATGCCGCATTGCACGAATTGCTACCCGAGTTTTGCGGAGTCACCACGGCATGCTCGCCCAAGGCCGCCAATGGCAAATGATCGCCGAGACATTTTTTCCGAGCTTACGGCTACATTTCAGACAATCGAGGGTCGATCGAGTCGCTTGTAAAGAAACCAGCTTATGATCGTCGACCGGTGCAACCGCAGTGAGCAACGAGAAATTGAGCTCGCCTCAAGCAAACACAGCCACCATGACAGCAGCCGGGACCACCTTTGGCAGAACGAGATAACAAATTACTACTTTGATAGCACACAGCCACCGAGCACGAGGACAGGTCATCGGATAGGCAACAAATCTTTGGCTACAACTTAATATCCGAAGGCACCAATCTCAATCGGTGCCAGGGACGAAGCATTGCACGGATTGCTGCCCGAGTTTTGTGGAGTCACCCCCAGCGTGATCGCACGAGGCCGCCCGAGGCAACCATTCACCAGCTTAAACTTCTTCGATGGACGACACCGCTTTCAAATGATGACATCTTGCGACAATCAAGGACGATAACATTACCGAACAATCGAGTACCAGCAAATTCGAAGGATGATTGAGGGTGATCGTTGCCATGGGCGCTGAATTAAACGTTTGCCCATTTTTCCCAGGGGCCACGGGCAAGGTCGCCGGAGACTGGCCATGGCCGCCGAATACAAGGGGTGTCCTCCATCACCCTTCGTTAGTTGGGTGCATGCCTCGCCCATCAATGCATGTGGGCGCCCTTACCCACCTATACCTCAGTATACATCCCCCCCTAAAGAGCAATTCGGGCCACTTTGGCCCTGGCAGCAGTGCACATTGAATATTGCCGAAGCGTCACTTTTTTCAAAAATTCAAGATTTTGAGCTTTCTTTCCCAAACCAATTTTGCAGCTTTAAAGGGGCACCAAAGAGGGGTCTATCCTCAATTTTTGAGAAATGTTGAACAAATTGGTGTTAATATCTCTCTCTCAACTTTTATAATTGTTGATTGTGCTTGCGTATTGAATTGATAACTAAATCAAGAAGAGATCATTGTTAAATACTTGAACTTACGAGAAATTGGTATTAACCTAATTCAGGCCCCCCCCCCCCCCCCCCCCCCCCNCCCCCACTTAGGTTAAATCGATCAATCACCGACGACCAGCAAAGAATCGGTCGTCGTCCTTGCCGAGGCCCAATGAAATAAGTCACCAACATGGGAGCATGCTCGATCCAATTCACACAGATCGAGTGCTCACCCATGAAGACCGGGTCTTCGGCCACCTTGGGCCAACTTTTGGTAACATTTGTTTTTATTTATTTTTATTGGCAAATAATTGTTGGAGAAGAAAGGAAAGCAGGCCCAAAGAGGAGAAGGGAAAATACGACTAAGTGTTGGAACACATTTTTGGAGACCTCGGTCAACCTAAAAAGGGGCTTCGGTTCACTCAAGGTCATAGGCCGGATTTTATCAACCCCTTGACTTGATTATCTGATTAATCAGATTATTTTTTCAAGGGAAGGTCAAGGTTCAAATTGGCCCAAGCCAATTCCCCGATGTCTGAAGCATGATCAACCCGAGGACGTTATTTTGAACAGGCCCGCGCGCACCTGTGATCCCAACAGGCCTTCATTCAAACTGACCGCGCAGACGTCAACATTTGGTCTACTAAGGACGTCTGGAGTCTACGTTTCAAATTGGCCTGCGCAAATCCCCCGGTATCCGGAGCTCGGTCAACCCAAGGTTGCTGATTTGAATGAGCCCACGCGTGCCCATGAGCAACGGCGGATCTTCATTCAAATTAGCCAAGCACGCTCTCCAAGTCAACCGAGGAATGTCTGGAGTCTCCCTTTCAAATTGGCCCATGCCAATCCCTTAAAGCCCGGAGCTGGTCAACCCCCGGTCGAGCATTCAAAAGAGCCCGCGCGTGCCCATGAGCATAATGGACCAACGTTCAAATTGGTTGAGCGCGCACCTTCAATCGGTCAACCCAAGACCGTTAGGATCTTCCATTTCAAAATGGCCCATGCACATCCCTCGAAGGCCGGAGCTTGGTCAACCACCGGTCGACCATTTTGAAATAACCGCGCGCACCCACCCTCGGTCAATCAAAGGTATTCCCCGGTCAATCACGGTCTCCATTCAAATTCAGCCGTGCATATCCTTGTTTATTTGAACCTTCAGCTGAAGAGGAGCATTTTTTGGCCCGGAGCACGGTCAACCCTCGGTCGCCATTTTAAAAGAGCCATGCGCACCCACCCTCGGTCAACCAAAGGTCTTCCCCGGTCAAACATGGTCTCCATTCAAATTCAGCAGAGCATATCCCTATTGGCTCGAATCATCAGCCGAAGAGGAGCGTCTTTGGTCTCACCAAAGTCAAGGAAGATCTTTCCTGGTTGAACCAAGGCGTCCACCAAATCTTAGGGCTTAGACTTTTTCTTTCTCAATGCACCTTCTTCCCGAAAGGATTGAAGCTCTTTCTGACGTACCCTTCTCCGATGAGTAATATCCGGCCAAGAGCGTCAACCCTTGCGCGTACGATCGATGGGTCATATCCGAGTGCTAGTGAGGTCTACCAACTGAACACTTTGATTGCTCGAGTGTTTGAATTGTCCAGCCATCTTAAAACCAAAACTCTTCAGAGTCCAAATCATCCACGAGCTATCACCCCCCCCCCCTCACTTATTTGATTTCCCCTTCATTTGGCCNTATCCAATTTCCCCTTCATTTGGCCACCCGAGCAAATCCATTATTCCCTCGAGCCATTTCCATAATTTCAACACCAAACACCCACATTCCCCTTTCAATTCTTTTTCACATTCAAAATATCCCATTTGCCCGAGCCATTTTCCCGTGCGCCACACTCACCCCCAATCCAAGCCCCGCGTGCGCGCACTAGTCTGACCCACGTTGTGCCGACCATTACCGGTGGCACATCATCTTGGTATCAGAGCCAAGACCCATTTTTTTTCTTCCCCACCATTTTTCACTCGCTTCCGCACCTTGATTCTAATGATGAATCGCAGCGGTGCCATTCACACGGCCGGCGGCAACCAAGCCACCACAAGTAAACAAACGACGTTCTCCGAGCCTCGTGAACCGCAGGATGGATGTGAGGAACCCCGACCACGTCCATGAGCAACTAGAAGCCATGAACCGCAGGATGGATGTGATGCTCCAGCAGCTAGATGCAATGGCCGCTCAACCCCGACAACGACCTCCACACCGGCCCGCACGAAGTCCTCCCGGACCATCATTAAGATCGGGTTGGAGAATGAAGGCTCCCAAAATTGAATCTTCCATCATTTAATGGGGCCTCCAACGAAGATAAATTTCTCGATTGGGTTGAAAAGGTCGATAAAATTTTTTCCCTTTACAACCATTCCGAGAAATTGAAAGTCCAATTAGCATCTTTGGAACTCATAGACTACACCAGCCTTTGGTGGGATAATCTAAGAGCCCAAAGGCAGAGAGACCAAGAGGAAGACATTACCACGTGGTGGGCCATGAAGACCCACATGCAAAAAACGGTTCGTACCGAGCCATTATCACCAAGAGCTTTACCTCCAGCTACAAGGACTACGACAAGGTAACTCATCGGTGGATGAGTACCTTATGGATTTTGAAACACTTCGGATTCGGTGTGATTTGGCTGAACCCGAAGAACAAATCATGTCACGGTTCACCAGAGGGCTACACAGAGACATAGTCGATGTAGTGGAGCTACAACCCTTAGAGTCTTTTGAGACACTTATTTAAATGGCTCTAAGGGTAGAAAGACAAATCAAGAAGCTGATGCTGATGCTGATGCTACCAATCACCGTGCACCTAACGCCATATCAATTGAAATGGCTTACTGACCGAGAGGATGTCCCTGTCAAAAAAGAAACCTGGGTAGCATTTGCAATCAGCCAATACAAATACGAGGTCCTTTGCGATGTGGTACCCATGAGCACCACACATTTATTACTTGGGAGGCCTTGGCAATTTGACCGCCAAGTATTACACGATGGCCTCACGAATCGATATACGTTCAAGATGGATGGACGTACTATCATTCTTGCTCCAATGACGACGAAGCAAGTAGCAAGGGACGAGGCTGAGAGGAAGCACGCCACGGCCAAGAAGACACTATTAATTGGCGGATTCCTTGACCCATATCGGGACGTGTTCCCGAGGAAACCTCCCGATGGATCACCACCTCATCTAGGGGTTGAGTGCAACATTGACCTCCTACCGGGGGAGGTTGAGGAAGAAAAGATAGATTTGAGGAAAAATACAGTACTGCTGAAGATCCAGGTTTAATTAACCAGACTATCCAGAAGGACATAAGGGGTCTCAGACTATAATCTATGCTTTCTGGAAACCCACGAGTTCTGGCAAATATTTCTCATTACCCTGACTCAATGCCCTCCTTCGGGACTTACTAAAAGGGGTCTCAGAGATTATCTTGCCAGAATTGAGTTATTCCAGGTAGTCATAGGCTATAGTTTAGAACTTCAGAGAGTGATGAAAATGGATTAACAGTTTTGTGATAGAAGAGACACGATCCGACTGGAAGTCTTGAAAAATAGGGAGAGAGAGAGATTTTAGCTACTCATGATGAGAGAAATTCATTTCATTTTTTTCTCGTTACTTTACATGAAGAGCTTCTTCCTTTTATAGAAGAGAAGAAGGTTGTACATACATAAAAGGACAAACAAACTTTTGGCTGATAATACACATTTAATGAGACAAACAAACTTTCGGCTATCGGCAGCAGCTTTGGCACGCGGGCTGCAGCATTATTGTACTAGTATGTCATATCCTACTATCGGAAGATGCTTTTGGCATGCCCGCGGCTGCATTATAGCATCTATGATTGTGGGCCAAAGCTGCTATGACTGGGAATGATGATGTCGGCCATGATGGGGAAGGACCCTTTTGCTTAGGTGGTCTGGAGTGAAAGTCAGCTATAGTATTATTCGTACCTTTGATGTGTTTGACAATAAACGAGTATTGAGAGAACCATTCTGAAAGAGTTCATAATTGTTTATTGGGGATTCTTCGTTGTTTGAACTCGAGCATTTTGGGAAAAGAGGATAAGTCGCACTCAATGGTAAATGTTACGCCAATGAGGTAAAACTCTAATTTTGTAATAGCTCGTTTGACGGTAATAATTTCCTTGATGGTGGAATGATAATGTTGTTCAGCAACTGTGAAGCTACCACTTCTGTAAGCACAGATGGATCGTTTACCATTGAGGTCTTCAAGTAAAACGGCGCCTTAGAATTCATCACTTGCATCGGTCTGGATAATCCGTTGACCAGAAGAGGGTATGACCAAAGGTGGTAATTTTTGTAAAGGTTGTTTTGAATGCTTGATAGATTGGGTAGCTTGATTTTTCCAAGGAGGAGCATCTTTCTTGAGCAGTTGGTGAAGAGGTTGCAACCAGTTGGAGATTTTGGGAACAAATTCTCAGAGATAATTGACAATTCCAAGGAATTGTTGTAGTTGCTGTTTACTGAGATCTATATCAGGAAATTTTAGCAATTCAAGAGCAATATGTGGTTCTGGTTTGTATTGTCCTTGGGCAAGAGTCATTCCGAGAAAGTTTACCGTCATTGTACATAGCTGTGTTTTCTTCTTAGCAAGCATAATTCCATATTGTTGGGCAAGTTGGCTAAACTGTTGTAATAATGCAATGTGAGCATCCTTGTCAGAGCTAAATAGGAGGATGTCATCTATGTAAATTAATGCAGATTCATTTATTGGTTCGAAGATGAGCATCATGGCTTTTTGAAAAAGAGAAGGTGTTGTTTTAAGGCCAAAATGTAGCACTAACCATTGATAATGAGCATTTGGGATACAGAATCCTATTTTCCAGCGCTCTTCAAGCTTGATACCAAGTTGCCAAAATCCACTCTTAAGGTCAAACTTTGAATAATATGTTGCACTAGATAAGTTGGCAAATAAAGTCTTTCTGTCAGGAAGAGGAAATTTATTGTCCTCTAGGAAGTGGTTGAGAGGCTGATAATTAATAAGTAGCCATTTCTTGCCTCGTAATTGTTCACTTCTTTTGTTGACATAGAAGGCTTCACAAGCCCATTGGGAGTTGATAGTTTCAATTAAGCCCTGTAGAATAAGGTCAGAACACTCGTGGTTGGCTAGGCTTAAATCAGTGGGATTCATGCCAGAGTGACTCGCTTTGGTCGGATTGATATCCTCATTTTTCTTAAACGGGAGAGATATGAAGAATTCCTGATTTTTCCACAAAGGATGAGGGCACTTCTTCAGGAAATCAATATGATTGTCCGTAAAGGATGCAAAGAAGAGCTCTTGTAACTGGGTAGTAGGATCATTTATCTGATAAAGTCTTAAAGTGCTTGAGTAAGGTTTGAAATTTCCTTTAAAATGAATCCCATGTGGTAAAATTTGAAGTTGAGGTAATTGACGTAAGAGGTCCCATCAAATTAAAAGGTCTTTTGCTGGTAGATCAGTGGCAATAAAAGAAGTATGGATGTCACATCCCAGAAAAAAAGAAAACCTGGAGCGTCTTTGTTTTCCACTGGGTATAAAATGGTTGTCCAGAGGCGGTTGTAAATTGTCTCGGATGATTGATGAGGAAGGATGACAGAATAAGAGATGGGTTCATGATACTCTCAGCGGCTCCTATATCAAGGAAAGCAATACATAGAATAGGTGTATTAAAACGCTTCAAAGGATGCAGAAGTGTCGATAGAGGTAGGAGGAATGGTAATCTGCCGAGAGTCAATGAAGGAATGCAGAAACAAGGGAATGAGTCCAATGGAACTCCAAATCCATGCGTGCGTTTGGATTAAAATTTTTGTGGACTTAGACTTTAGGGAATGGACCAACTTTGGTCAAAATTTCAGAGGGGTAGCACGTGAGGAACATAAAATGGCACGATGTCACTTTTAGATGCACAAGTGGACAACAAGGGTTTTGACAGTTCAGTAGGTTAAGAGAAAACCTCTGCACAACTCCCAATAAAAACAAGCTGAGAAAGATAAAATTGGCAGAAAACTTCCTCTATGGAAGGGGAATCAAATGGCGAGGTTTTGGGAGGAATCAAGCAGGTAGTTTAAAAGTTATGAAAGATTGAATTTTGGTCGACAGAACTGCCAGATTCCAGGAGTTCGGAAGAAGGAAGGAAGAAAAATGCATGCACAACTTTTAGATAGGAGAACAGGGAACGCAATGACAAACCAAATATCTCAATACATGAAAGAGGAATTTACAGCCCAAATTTTAGGACATTAGCACACGGGAACAAATGTTTACACGGAGAGCACCTTTGGGACACAAACTGGAATTGGTTAAAATACAACCGGCAGCAACCAACAAGGACAACACTAATTCCCAAACAAACAAATAGAAGGATGGCTATGTGATTTCCAAGCTTACCTTGACCCAAAACAAGTGTGGAGGAAGGTTGGAATAAAGGCTAAGTGGCTCTAGCAAGACACCAACGCCAAAGACAAAGAAAGATTATGGATATTACTCACCAAAATATAACCTTGCCGTGAGAAAAGGGAAGGATTGAAAGAGCTTCAAGCTTCTGCAATTTACCAAATTCTTTTGTGCCTTCATTAGACGTGGGAGGAGGGATTCATACCCCCTCAAACATACACAAAAGACAAAAACAATTAAAAACCTAAATTTTGGACTAATGAGTGGCTAAGTAGGAGGTAGGTGGGAAAAAGGGGCCCACCTTCAACTTGCCTCCTAACTCAAACACTCCCTAGACCTAAACCACGTCTAAAAGACTTTACAAACTCAAATTTCATGGGAAATAATATTTCCCTTAAGCTCCAACATGATGGAGCACAAATTGGTCCAATCCGAACCAATTTCCAGCAAATTGATCCAAACTGAACCAACCTCTATACATCATTTCAAGCTACTAGAATAGTTACAATTTACAAGTACTCTAAACAACCACAAAAAATCTCCAAGTGGGGAACTAGAAAACCTCCCTTGTTGGACCATCCTCTCCTTTGATTTATTGGGCTCCAATCCGTGCTCAAAGTGAAGAGGATTTTAGGCAAGGTTCGGTCCATCACTTGACGGATTGTCCATTGACATACAACCAAGAACCGAGCCTCCCGGAATCAAGCCGACACATGAACCAGGTTGGAGTTCACGTTGCATGGTGAGTTAAAGTCACATGCAAACGTGACCAAATGTCCCATGCCTCAACTCATCAACACTTCAATGGAGTGAAGGATTTTTATTGCATTTTTTAGTATAATTTTATGTTAATTTTTACATTACATTTTAGGAGAACACGAGAGGGTTTCTCGGCTATATACATTTTAGTTATTTTGCATGCTTTTGCATGGGGTTTTGCATGAGGGATTCTTGTCTGAAAGAAGGGTATTTTGGGCCAAGAAAGAAGGGCAAATTGGCTGAAGGAGTGCAAGATCACGTGGCCATCACATTCTTGCATTCTCATTGGTCCAATTTTCCCTCCTTTATTTTCATTTTTGGCATGCATGTTGCATGACTTTGGCTCATAATTTTCCCTCCCTTTTCCTCTCTTTTCAGCTGATAAAGTTGCTTTGAGCATCTCCTTCTCACGGGCATTTCCAACTTCAAACCGGCAGCCGGCGCACCTCCGGCCACTGTAGGTTATCTCAAAGGAATCTTCCCTCTGAGCTGGAGATTTCTTGGTGCTTCAATACTCCAGCCTTCTTCAAGGACTTTAGGGTGAGGTTGAAGGTCACAAGCTCTTCCTTCCATCAATATTTTTCGTTTGGTTTTAGTTCTTTCCGCCGGTAGATTTCCGGCCGCCACCAAAAATGCCGTTACTGTTCCATTGATTTCCAACCTGTCCATCCGCGAGAATTCCCTGATTTTTGGATGATTTTTTTTCAACCTACTCCCAAAGTTCCTCTCAAACTTTCAGCCCAAAAATCATCCGCATCATTGAGATATTGCAGTCCAAATTCCAGTCCAGATTCTGGAATTTTTGGATTATCATTTTTCATTTAACCTAACCCGATTCTCCCACTTCCTAAATCTAAACACCCTCCATTCCATGTCACAAGTGCATTGGGATTGCATTTGCACTATTGCGTTCAAGTGGCGGTGTCATTGAATTCTTGCCCACAAATTTGCTTTCAAGCCCAAGTGCGTCGATATGGCTTCCCACCGTGAAAGACAACATGACGAAAAAGAATTGGTGCAAAGGCAAGGCCGACGTTCAAAAAGTATGAAAAATTGAAAAAAAAAATTCAAACCTTCAATAATAGCTCCTCGTAATAAGTGGGACCCTTGGTTAAAATTTCAACACAATCGGACACCGTTTGATGCAAAAAGACAAACAGGGAACCCGTGGCAAGGTGCGTTCGGGCGGTGTGGTGCGGCCATGGCACGTCCGGGGCACGCCGAGGGGCGGCCATGACAGGGCATGATGTGCAACGCCGGGATGGTTTGCATGTCGTGATCGGTGGGTGTGTGCGCGAGATAGATTGGCTCGGGCGTTTGATGAAAGGTGATTGGGATGGTCGTTAATGTGGGGTTTTGCGGAAGCTTGACGATGGAAATTGTAAGATGGCACGGTTAATATGATCGGAAGATCGGGGAGGTTGATGATGGCTCGGGAATGGTGCGGGTTATGGAGGAATCAGATGATGAAGATGAAGTTGGACGATTTGGACGCTTGAGCAATCAAAGGATCCAAATCGGTATACCTTGGAGAAAGCTCGGATATGACTCACCGAGGTTTCGACAAGGGTTGACAGAAGCTTGGCCGGATATGACTCACCGGATAAGTAACGTCGTTTGAGAGAATTATCAAAAAGGCTCAAAGCACTTGTATTGATAAAAATTCGCTAAGTAACAAGTAGGTCTAATGTTCTTTAAATAGACAAAAACAAAGACGAAAATCTAGAGAACTAGTAATCTCAAGCCATCGGATCAATTGGACGTCTAGGATGATTCGGCACGTGGATCTTCGGAGGTGCGTCGTGGTTCGGGTGCGCTGCGCCGTGGGTGCGCTGGCGGGTGCGGCGCTGGCGGGCGCGCTGTCGGGTGCGCTCGGCCGTGATACGTATCTCCAAGAATCATGGGATTTTCTGCGTGCGAATCCCCCCAAATCCTCTTGGTTGTTATTTTCCAGCTAAGGCATCTTGTCCATGAAGATTTGACACGGGCAAAGTTGGAGGATGCATTGGGCTTCCTTGAGTGTTGCATGGGCCTCGGCCTCGGCTGTGTCTTGGGCTAATAATCCGTCCTTTTGATGTCTCGGCTTGATCCTCTTCATTCTCTAAGTCTCTAAGTGATGAAGGGAAATGTGGCGCTCTGCCACTTATTGAAGATGGCCGAGACCCTAATGGGTCTCGACGTGGGCCGCGTCACGTGGCCAGGTCGATCCGATGATGGTGCGCGCCGTGGTCTTGTGTCCGGCGTCATGGGCCGCCTCGCCCGGCCCGGCATGTGCGTTCCAGGTGAACGTTGTGGTCGTCGGCCCGGTGTGTGCGGTCAAGCTCGTGTGTCCCGCGGCATGGGCCGCCATGTCCGGCCCGGTGTGTGCGGTCAAGGTCGCGGCGTGTGAGGTCAAGGTCGCTCGCCTCGCTTCATGGGCCGCCATGTCCGGTCCGGCGTGCATGGTCAAGCTCGTGTCCAGCCATGTGATGGACGTCTTGGGCTTTTCTTGGTCGTTCTCCGTGGGTGACTCCGAGGTTATTTTTCTTACAAAACAATCAACTAAGTTAGCATAAAACTCTCGGCCCAATGTAGTGGAGCCCCATTGTACATCAGGGCAGGTGGGGAAGGTTGAGAAGGCCGCCATGGCATGGCGCACGCGTCGGGGTGCGGCGATGGCACGGCGCACACGCTGAAGGGTGGCAATGCGCCCGCACTCAAGGTGTGACCTGATGTGCCATGAGACTCGGGCCCAACGGACGGAGAATTTTATACTAACTTGGTTGTTCGTTTTGTAGGAACCATATCCTCGGAAACACCTTCGGAGTTAGACCGAGATCGACCCAAGACGAGCATCACGAGGATGCCCGATTTAGACACAGCGGGCCGTACCATGACCGCGCCTCAAGGACCAGCCGACACGGCCCACGCCGAGTCCCATTAAGGGCCTCGACCATCTTCAATAAGTGGCTGAACGCCACATTTCCTTTCAGCAAATAAAGAGTTAGAAGAGTAAGAAGAGCAAGCCCAAGACACGGGAAGACGGATTAAAAGGCCCGCGATTCAACAAGGCCGAGACCCATGCGACACTTAAGGAAAGCCGCGTGCACTTATCAATTTCGATCGTGCCAAATTCTTATGGAAGGAGCATATTAGCGGGAAATTCGCACACACAAAATCCCA
Organism: Begonia fuchsioides; assembly: GCA_003255005.1. Taxonomy (NCBI): domain Eukaryota; kingdom Viridiplantae; phylum Streptophyta; class Magnoliopsida; order Cucurbitales; family Begoniaceae; genus Begonia; species Begonia fuchsioides. The sequence continues at coordinate 15,302 of QAOC01031909.1, forward strand.
TGAGACTCAGAGATCACGATTGTCACGAGCAAATCCCGAGAATCACGGGATTTCCTTTAGCGCACACCAACCGCGCCCGCCTCAGCGAACCCGACAGCGCACGCCTACGCGCACCCGACTGTGACCCGGCCGCGCCCACATCCTCTACAAGTGCGACGTGCTCCCCCGCACACCTGGACCCGGCTACACCCAGACGGTACGCAATCCCGGAAATCCCGTGCCACCTCACTGATCCGAGTCTTCTCAATCTGAGACGTCCAACCGATCAACGGCTTACAATTCTTACTTAGTATTTTTCCTTTTATGTTTTTGTTTATTTAAGGGGCATCTCGTCTCTATTGAACTTAGAGAATTTTCAAATCAAAATTGTGTTTACACACCTTCAACCTTCGGTCGAAGCTCTTCCTCGTCGGTCCTTCTCTGGTGCGTCACATCCGGCCAAGTCTCAGCAACCCTTGTGAGTGAACGGTGCGTCATATCCGAATGCGAGCAAGGCCTACCGATTTGAATACTTATTCGTTCAAGTGTTCAAAGCGTCACCTCCACCTCCATAAAACTATACTTCTCTGAATACCCATCTCCCAAACGACCACTTTTACCGATTCCGGTCCATACTCTTCCCTCCGAATCACATTCATTTTTATCTGAGCCATTCCCATATTTTCACCTTTAATCCACCTTATTTCCATCTCATTACACTTCCGCACCACAACTCCACAAATCGCCCGACCCAATTTTCCGACCACCGTGCACGATACCTCACCTGAGGCACGTACACACTCATCTTCCGACCATGGTGCACCGCTCATCGATTGATGGCACATCATGGCCATGGAACTGCACACGCGCAGAAGAGTGCGTTCATATTGTGCCACCGGTTAGGGTCGGCGCACTGTGGTCGGAAGAATGCGTGCACGCAGGGCTCGAGAGAGCGGGTTGTGCGGCAAAAAGGAAAATTGTTCGTGCGAGAGGGATATTTGGGATGCGGAAGCGATATGGAAGGGGAATAATGTGGTATGGTTGAATAAAAGAGAAGATGGCTTGGAAAAATAATGGAATGGCTCAGACGGTTGAAAAAGGGATGAAATCGGACAATGGAGGAAAAATGGGTGATCGCCCGGGGAAGTGGATTGACTCTTGAGAGTTTTTGGGTTAAGATGGCTGGCCAATTCGAACGCTTCAGCAATCAAAGTGTTCGTCTTGGTAGACCTCGCCCGTACTCAAATATGACCCACCGATCGAACGTGTGAGGGGTGATGCTCTTGGCCGGATATGACTCACCGGAGAAGGGTACGTCGAAAAGAGCTTCGACTGGCTACGAAGAAGGTGCAAAGCATAATTTTTACTAAAATTCTCTCTACCTCTAAAAGTGAGAGGTTGCTATTATTAAATACTAAAAACGTAAAAAGAGAGGAAAGATAATCTAAGCCCTTGGGTTACATGAACGTCTAAGATTAGCTTTGTGAAGATCTTCTTTGACTTTAGGCTCGATCCATTAAAGATAAGCTTGGCTGAATTTGAATGAAGACTGGGTTTGACCGAGGGTGATCCTCGGTTGATCAAGGGGTGCGCCCGCGGCTGACTGGGGTTGATCTTATCTCGGATATCTCGGGATCTGCGGGGGCCAATTTGAATTTAAACTCTCGGATGCACCTAGCCTGACCGAGTGAGGACATTCATAGCTAAATCTAGACACGGATCTTTCAGTTTCCGCCGATGGCTCGGAAGGTGCGCGGTTGTTGACCATATCCCAGACATCAAGGGATCTGCGCGTGCAATTTTGAAATGCTATTGCCAGATGATCCTCTAATGATTATGGCAGCTTGGGCGGGGATTCTTTAGATGAAAATTGCTGGTGTTCCGCCGGTGGTTTGATGAACGGCTTACGGCGGACGTGGGCGAATGAGGCCGGCTGAACATCTCTCCGGATATCAAGGGATATGTCCGTGCCATTTTGAAATTGTGACTTCAGGTGCTCCTAGGTTGTCTGAAAGAAGGTATGGGCATGGGTAATTCTGATGTAACGCCTCGGTTGGCCGTTGATGTCTTGAAGTGTGTACCGCGGGTGTCCATGCCTCAGACACCTATAAATTGTCGTGTGCTAATTTGACCTGGTCTTTTTCTTCACCAAATAATCGGATTACTTAAAGGATTTAAGTAAAGTGTCCGATGGGATTTGGTCAAGGTCTCCTAGTTGACTGAAGGTGGACCATGGCTTGACCATGGTTCGGTCGCGGCGATCCTTTGTGGGCCTTGTGCGTTCTTCTTCTTTCGGCGACTTTCTCTTCCTTCTCCAAGGTTATTTGCTGATAAAACTAAATAAACATAAATGTGACCAAAAGTTGGCCCATGGGCGAGCACTTGACCCGTGAGAATTTGATCGAGCGTTTTCCCATGTCGGTCACTTATTTCATTAGGCGAAGTCTTAGAGAACTTCGGCTGGGAGCTGGGAGCTGGGCGTGTCGTGGCCGGGAGCCCTGGGTGTGTCACTGCGGGAGCGTCGGGCATGTTGATAACGGAGATGCTCGGACGCCAAACAAGCAAAGCTCTTGGCCGCTCCCGATTTGCCTCAGAAATTGTCTCCGAGGGTAAGCTTCCTGCAAAATAAGCATCAAGTTAGTAAAAATGGGCGTGCTCATTGGGGCTAGGTTGGCGATGTACTCCGGTAGCACATCATCCTCCCAGGGTACTTGAGGATTTGATGTGCTAGGGAACCAACAACCACCAAAGGGGGTGACAACCTGGAGCCGAGCAAGACAACTAGCTAACATGTTTGTTGATTTTGCAGGTTTTACTTTTTCTTCCTTGGATCTCTTAGGAGCTCCCTCACATCATGATCAAGAACTCCCCAAGCTTTGCTTACAATGGGAGTATAAAGAATAGGAGAAGTTGGCCGAGTTACAAGATTCTCCTTGCCGAAGCCTCCCACCCGAACCGTGACCACATCCGGCTCCATGCATTAAGATGGCCGAATGCCCCATCACCATTATGGGAGAGTAGTTCCTGCAAGAAGAGTCCATAAGGAGTGCTGAATATTTGTATATGTATTTGGGGTTATAAATCTTTTAAATAGGGAAGTATGTTTTGTTGTAATCAAATTGGTTCGGTTTGAACCAATTTTGTTGGGGATTTTGGTTCGGTTTGGACCAACCCAAGCCCTTTTTGAGGGAACTTAGGTCCAACCCTAAGTTTCCATTTTTCCCTCCTTTTTAGATATGCTTGGGACGTGGCTTTAGTTGATAGTTCCATGTGGTTGGATTAGGAGGCTTGGTGGGACCCAATTCTCACCTAACTCCTACTCTAGCCACTCATTGGTCCCTAATTTAGGTTTATTTTTTTTATTTCTTTTGTGTAATTTGGAGGGTGTATGAAACCCTCTTCCACGTTGAATGAAAGGCAGAAAAAAGATATTGGTAAATTGAAGAAGCTTTGAAGCTCTCAAGCCCTTCCTTTTCTCACGGCATTTGGGAATCTAGGTGAGTAACATCCTTGATTCTTGTTTGTCTTGGTGTTGGTGATTAGCTAGGATCACTAAACCTTATTCCAACCTCCTTCCTCACTTGTTTAGGAACAAAAGCGAGCTTGGAAATCCCATAGCCTTCCTCCATTTGTTGTTTGCATTTGTGTTTGTCTTTGGTGTTGGTTGCTGTTTTTGGTGCTTACCCGAGTGAATTTGTGCAACAAAAGTCCAATTCGTGCCATTTCTGTTTTCCGTGAACAAAAGTCCCCAATTTTATGGCTGTGAGTTCCTCTTTCATGGCTTGAAATAACTGTTCTTTACGTTTAGCCACAGCCCCTCCCCATCAAGAGTTATGCATGCTTTTTCCACTGCCTTCTACCCGAACTCCTGAAATCGGGCAGTTCTGTCCATCAATGTTCTATCCTGCATATCTTCCAATCTACCCGTGTTTTTTCCCTCAAACCACTTGCAATTTCTTCCCACTTCGTTGAAGTTAAGTTTTTCCAATTTCCACCCTCCCAGACTCCCTGCATTGGAAGTTGTACAGAAGTCTCCCCAACACCCCTATACTGTTTCTTTCAGCTTTGTCTGTTTGTGCACCTAAAATTGCCTCCGTGTATTTTATTGATCCGCACGTATTTTTAAGCTGTAAATTTGGCCAAGCTTAGCCCACTCTTAAATTTTTAAGTTCTCAAATTTCTAGCGAAAGCCCTTGTATGCGTTTGGAGTTCTCCTTGCTCCAATCCCCTGTTGCTGCCTATCTTTCTTTCTCTCGGCAGATTGTTGCCATCTTCTCTCTTCCCGACACCTCCGCATCTTGGAGCGTGTCATTTGGTATCAGAGCCCAGCTCTTCTTTCCCTTGCTTTCCCCTGTTGTTAACCCTTCTTCCAATTGTTTTCAATGGCACACAAAAGTGGTGGTATGACCACTCGAAGTGGGGCTGTTTTGCAGCCAAGCCGAGACCACCCTTCCACGAGTGAACCTCCTCCACCTCCTATGCCCTCCCAAGAACATGACTCCAATTTCCAGAACCAAATTGAAGGCATAAACCGGAGGTTGGACATGCTCCTACAGAGGATGGAGACCCCTAATCCCCCACGGCCACCACGTCCGACTACTCCCGGTAGAAGGGCCGGACATGCACGGGCTCGGTAATATGAAGTTGAAGATTCAGAAGATGAATTTGAACCAAGGGACCGAGCACCCCGTGAGGATGATCTAAGGAATATAAAGTTAAGTTTTCCCCCATTTAATGGCTCTTGTGATGGAGACACTTATTTAACTTGGGTAGATAAAGTAGACAAAGTATTTGACTGTTACAATTACTCAGAGAGGTCTAAATTGCATCTAGTAGCTTTGGAGCTCCACAGTTATGCAAGCTTATGGTGGGATAGTTTGAGAGCACAAAGGAGACGTGACCGTGAAGAAGAAATAACTACTTGGAGAGGCATGAAGATGCATATGAAGAGAAGATTTGTTCCGAGTCATTATAGGCAAGAGTTGTTCTATCAACTCCAAAACTTGAAGCAAGAACACCTCTCGGTTGAGGAATACTTGATGGAGTTTGAGACCTTGCGGATCCGGTGTGATCTTGAAGAGCCCGAAGAACAAATATTGTCACGGTTCTTGAGAGGATTACACAAGGATATTGGTGAAGTTATGGAATTGCAGCTCGTTGAATCTTTAGATGCCGCTATCCAATTGGCCTTGCGGGTTGAAAGGCAACAAAAAAAGAAGGGCAAGAAAAGTGTTGTGAAGCCTACACCGACCTACAACACTCCTTACAAACCACCTCCGAGGCAAGACAACCACCCTTATCAACCAAAACCGTGGACTCAAAAGAAAGATGCTTCCACTAAGCCAATTGAAGATACCAACAAGCCACGGTCAAGGGAAATCAAATGTTTTAAGTGCCTCGGATTGGGACATAGTGCTGCACAATGTCCTAATAAGAGGGTGAGGGTACTCTTAGAGAGTAGTGGAGAAGTTGTTAGTGAAGATGAGCTGATGGAAGAGGGAGAAGAACAAGAGGCCGAGCCTTTAGAGGAAGTGTGCCGAGCACAAGAAGGCCCCCTCCTCATGGTGATCCGAAGGGCCCTCACTATCAATGGCCAACCCGAGGCTATCCAAAGGGAAAATATCTTCCATAGCCATTGCCTCATCAAAGATAAAGTGTGCTCCCTAATCATTGATGGAGGGAGTTGCACTAATGTAGCATCCTCCGAACTAATTGAGAAACTTCAACTCCAAACCGAGGAGCATCCCCACCCTTATCGGCTCCGATGGCTAAGTAATGAAGGAGACCTAAAGGTGACCAAGCGTGCACGGATTGAGTTCTCCATTGGGGGATATAAGGATGCTGTGATGTGTGATGTGCTGCCAATGGATGCAAGCCACCTTCTCCTAGGGAGGC
>QAOC01031909.1:21751-38640 GCA_003255005.1 Begonia fuchsioides
GGTGTGCCAAGCTAGCTTTGACCGAATCAAGGAGGCTCTTTGCAATGCTCCTCTCTTAGTGCTCCCGGATTTTCATAAGGTCTTTGAAGTGGATTGTGATGCCTCGGCCCTCGGCATAGGAGCGGTTCTCATGCAAGAAGGGAGGCCCTTTGCCTACTTTAGTGAAAAGTTGAAGGGGGCAGCCTTGAATTACTCCACTTATGATAAGGAGATGTATGCTTTGATAAGAACCATTGAAGTTTGGCAGCATTATCTCCTTCCTAAGGAGTTCATTATACACACGAATCACCAAGCATTGAAGCACATTAAAAGCCAAGGGAAGCTCAGCAAGAGACATGCAAGATGTGTGGAGTTTCTTGACAGATTTCCTTATATTATAAAGTACAAGAAAGGTGAAGTGAATGTGGTGGCCGATGCACTTTCAAGAAGAACCATGTTGCTTACCGAGCTCACTTCCCGAATCTTGGGATTTGAGTGGATCAAAACCTCTTATAAAGATGACCCCGACTTCAAGGAGTGTTTTGAAAGGTGTTTGAACAAGGAAGGAGTCGCCTATCACTTGACGAACGGCTACCTATTTAAAGGGGGACAGCTTTGTATTCCTAAGTGCAGCCTTCGAGAATCTCTAGTGAAAGAAGCTCACGGTGGAGGATTGGCCGGACACTTTGCGGAAAAAAAGACCCTAGAGGCATTGAAGGAACATTTCTTTTGGCCACACATGATCAAGGAGGTGCACAAGTACATAGAGAAGTGCATTGTTTGCAAAAAGGCTAAAAGCCGAGTGCTTCCTCAAGGATTGTATATGCCCTTGTCTGTACCCTCTCAACCGTGGATGGATGTTAGCATCGATTTTGTTTTGGGATTACCTCGGACTCCTAGAGGAAAAGAGGCCATCATGGTGGTTGTTGACCGCTTCTCCAAGATGGCTCACTTCATAGCTTGCAACAAAATCGATGATGCTAATCAAGTAGCCGAATTGTTCTTCAAAGAAATTGTTAGGCTTCATGGAGTTCCCACCACAATTGTCTCGGACCGGGACACCAAATTCTTGAGTTCTTTTTGGAAGACTTTGTGGAGAAAACTTGGAACTAAATTGTTGTTTAGCACTTCCTTCCACCCCCAAACAGATGGCCAAACGGAAGTGGTAAACCGCACATTGGGATCATTGCTAAGAAGCATCATGGGAAAGAGACTCTCGGATTGGGATGCACAATTACCTTATGTGGAGTTTGCATACAACCGAAGTCTGCATAGTGCAACTCAAACATCTCCAATTGAGGTGGTTTATGGTTTCAACCCGTCCACTCCTTTGGACTTGATCCCATTGCCGAGCCAAGAACTAGCCAATCCGGATGGAGCACAAAAAGCTAAGTAAGTCCAAGCCATGCATGCTAAGGTGCAAAAGGCCATAGCCAAGAAAAATGAAGCCTATGCAAACTATGCTAACCGTGGCCGAAGGGATGTGGAATTCAAAGTGGGTGATCTTGTGTGGCTACACTTAAGGAAAGAAATATTTCTTAGCCAAAGAAAGTCCAAACTTCTCCATAGGGCCAATGGTCCATTTAAAGTCACCGAGAAGATCAATAAGAATGCCTACAAGTTGAAGCTTCCCGGGGACTATGGACTTTCAGCATCATTCAATGTACAAGATCTCTCACCATATTTGGGAGAAGTTTCGGAGGAAGAGGAGGAGCAGCCCATGGATTTGAGGGCAAATCCTCAATCACCCGGAGGGGATGATGTGCTCGGGAACCAACAACCACCAAAGGGGGCGACAACCCGGAGCCGAGCAAGACAACTAGCTAACATGTTTGTTGATTTTGCAGGTTTCACTTTTTCTTCCTTGGATCTCTTAGGAGCTCCCTCACATCATGATCAAGAACTCCCCAAGCATTGCTTACAATGGGAGTATAAAGAAGAGGAGAAGTTGGCCGAGTTACAAGATTCTCCTTGCCGAAGCCTCCCACCCGAACCGTGACCACATCCAGCTCCTTGCATTAAGATGGCCGAATGCCCCATCACCATTATGGGAGAGTAGTTCCTGCAAGAAGAGTCCATAAAGAGTTCTGAATATTTGTATATGTATTTGGGGTTATAAATCTTTTAAATAGGGAAGTATGTTTTGTTGTAATCAAATTGGTTCGGTTTGAACAAATTTTGATGGGATTTTGGTTTGGTTTGGACCAACCCAAGCCGTTTTTGATGGAACTTAGGTCCAACCCTACGTTTCTATTTTTCCCTCCTTTTTTGATATGCTTGGGACGTGGCTTTAGTTGATAGTTCCATGTGGTTGGATTAGGAGGCTTGGTGGGACCCAATTCTCACCTAACTCCTACTCTAGCCACTCATTGGTCCCTAATTTAGTTTTTTTTTTATTTTTTTTATTTCTTTTGTGTAATTTGGAGGGTGTATGAAACCCTCTTCCACGATGAATGAAAGGCAGAAAAAAGATATTGGTAAATTGAAGAAGCTTTGAAGCTCTCAAGCCCTTCGTTTTTCTCACGGCATTTGGGAATCTAGGTGAGTAACATCCTTGATTCTTGTTTGTCTTGGTGTTGGTGATTAGCTAGGATCACTAAACCTTAATCCAACCTCCTTCCTCACTTGTTTAGGAACACAAGCGAGCTTGGAAATCCCTTAGCCTTCCTCCATTTTTTGTTTGCATTTGTGTTTGTCTTTGGTGTTGGTTGCTGTTTTTTGGTGCTTACCCGAGTGAATTTGTGCAACAAAAGTCCAATTCGTGCCATTTCTGTTTTCCGTGAACAAAAGTCCCCAATTTTATGGCTGTGAGTTCCTCTTTCATGGCTTGAAATAACTGTTCTTTACGTTTAGCCACAGCCCCTCCCCATCAAGAGTTATGCATGCTTTTTCCACTGCCTTCTACCTGAACTCCTGAAATCGGGCAGTTCTGTCCATCAATGTTCTATCCTGCATATCTTCCAATCTACCTGTGTTTTTTCCCTCAAACCACTTGCAATTTCTTCCCACTTCGTTGAAGTTAAGTTTTTCCAATTTCCACCCTCCCAGACTCCCTGCATTGGAAGTTGTGCAGAAGTCTCCCCAACAACCCTACACTGTTTCTTTCAGCTTTGCTTGTTTGTGCACCTAAAATTGCCTCCGTGTATTTTATTGATCCGCACGTGTTTTTAAGCTGTAAATTTGGCCAAACTTAGCCCACTCTCAAAGGTTTAAGTTCTCCAATTTCTAGCTAAAGCCCTTGTATGCGTTTGGAGTTCTCCTTGCTCCAATCCCCTGTTGCTGCCTATCTTTCTTTCTCTCGGCAGATTGTTGCCATCTTGTCTCTTCCCGACACCTCCGCATCTTGGAGCGTGTCAGGATTTGTCCTCAAATCTATCTTTTCTTCATCAACCTCTCCCGGTTGGAGGTCGATGAGGTGTCCATTCCTTAAATGGGATGGTGACCCGTCAGGTGGTTTTTCCGGGAACACATCCTGATTTGTGTCAATGAATCGGCCAAGTAAGTGTGTCTTCTTGGCCGTGGCATTTTTCTTCTCGGCCTCGTCCTTCTTTACTTGTTCCGGCATCATTGGAGCGAGTGTGATAGTATGTCCATCAATCTTGAATGTATATCGGTTGGTGGACCGTCGTGAAGCACTTGGCGGTCGAATTGCCAAGGTCGACCAAGTAGCAAATGAGTGGTTGGGCACCACGTCACAAAGAACCATGTCCTTGTATTGACCTCATAAATGTCACCTGGGTTTGCTTTGTGACCAGTACATCCTCTCGGTCGGTAAGCCACTTTAATTGATATGGCATCGGGTGCATGGTGGTTGGCAGCATCAACTTCTCGACCATTTGTTTGGAAGCTACATTGGTGCAGCTTCCGCCATCAACATTTAAGTAGCACAACTTCTCCTTGATCGTGCATCGGGTGTGAAAAAGATTTGTGCTTTGATGATCCTCCGGTTGTTGTTGAGTTGCTAGGATGGGTCGGATCATCATAAGTCTCGACCCATCTTGGGCGTGGCAGACTTCGTCTTCTATCGTGCTCGGTTTATCCTCTGCCTCGGTTTGCCCCTCGTCCTCGCTAATAATTTCTTCGGTCCTGATGTGCCTTCCTTGCTGGTCGGCGCACCTTTATTGGAAAAATACGCGCACACGGGACTCGGATATGGGTTTCGTGCTGCAAACGGGAATTTGGCTTGTGCGAATTATGGAATTGGGTTGCGGAAGCGTATTGTGATGGAAATAATGGGGAGTGGTAGAATAAAAGTGGAGATGGCTTGGTGGAATAATGGGATGACCCGGGAGATGGAAATATGGGTGAAATCAGACTTGTGGAGGAAAAGGGTGATCGCTCGGTATATGGGATGGACTCTTGAGAGTTTTGGTTTTAAAAATGGCTGGACAATTCGAACACTTGAGCAATCAAAGTGTTCTCCTTGGTAGACTTTGCCCGCACTCGGATGTGATGCACCGATCATACATGTGAGGGTTGACGTTCTCGGCCGGATATGACTCACGTGAGAAGTATACGTTGGATGGAGCTTCGACTGGTTAGGTAGAAGGTTCAATGCACAATTTTACTAAAAAATTCTCTCTCTCATTAAAGTGTAAGGGTAATACACTTAAATACTAAAAAATTAAAGATAAAAAGATAAGAAAGATAATGTAAGCCCTTAGATGTATTGAACGCCTAAGATTAGCTTTGGGAAGATAAAGGATGCTTCTTCTTTGGCTGAAAGTTTGGTCCAATATAGTGATGCACGGCAGAATTTGAGTCTTGACCGAGGGTGGCCGCAGTTGACAGAGAGGTTGCACCGGGTGGAGTATACTTCGAATCATGACGGATGGGTTGGAGCCAATTTGGATCCGAGGCTTCTAAAGTACTCTCGGTTATCCGAAAAGAGTGTCACGTGGTCTGGTTCCTCGGTTGACCGTCAATGGTTTGCAAGTGACCGTGGGCATATCCGAACGTGCGCTCCGGTGGTTGACCCGATCTCGGATGTTGTGGGATCCGGGCGTTTGTTATACAAAGTTGTTGCTCGAAAATCCTCTGATGATTTGACAACTTGAGGGTGGATTTTATGGATGAAAATCCCTTGTGGCTCGCCGGTTGTTAGTGAACTGACATGCCACAGGATGCCTTGCATGAAGCCACACCTCAAGGAGCAATCACCCAAGTTCAAGCCAACGAGTATTCTAATCAAGATGTCTTTTTTGTAGGAAATGTTGAACGCAAAATAACTATGGAGGAACCAACCCCGAAGGATGTGGAGCAGCCAAGGCATCTTCTCACTTGGGAAGTCTTGGAAAAGGAGGTCAAGATTGGGGCACTTTCGAGCTTGGAACACCTCGGAAGAAAAGGCAATACCGAAGCAAAGGAGGAAGGAAACCCAGGTTCATACCAGGTTTAGGTCGGGTTTAGGTCGGGCCCCATGGAGCATGGCACAAACCCGACCGGCCCTTCCTTTTTCTTGCTTTATTTTTTTCCCTTTTTAAAATTGCAAAAACAATTATTTAGGGTTTTGTGGGTTTTGCATGCGTTTGGTATGGGTTTCCATGGGTTTGGTGTGGGTTTTATCTTTTGCATTGGTTTTTGCTTTTGGGAATGCATGGATGGCAGCCGGTGGAAGGGGAACAAATTTCGTGGACCACACTCCCTTGGTCTCCCCCAAATCGGGTAAAGGTTAAGTGGTCCTTTCCATCCTTTCTTTTTGTGCAAACACCAAATCGGGTAAGCTCTTGGTAGCCATCCGATTTGGTTGTTTCTCTCCAATGTGAGGGAGATTAAAACTCTCCCATCTCCGAGCATTGTAGTTAGTTGAAGTTTGAATACAAAAGTGCTTTGCATTTTCTCCTTGGCTGTGGTTTTTCTGGCATCCAAGACTCGGTTTTCCGGTGAGTAATATCCGGCGACCCGAGAGCGTTCCTTCAAGGTTTTGGCTTCCCTTCCAAGCTAGGGTAAGCTAGGCCGTGCTACATGTCTTCAGCAACTCTCCCGTGGTCTTTGGCTCATGCAAATTGTGGAATTGGGTTGTGGAAGCGTATTGTGATGGAAATAATGGGGAATGGTCTAATAAACGTGGACATGGCTCGGTAGAATAATGGGATGACTTGGGAGATGGAAATATGGGTGAAATTGGACTTGTGGAGGAAAAGGGTGATCGCTCGGTGAATGGGATGGACTCTTGAGAGTTTTGGTTTGAAGATGGCTAGACAATTCGAACACTTGAGCAATCAAAGTCTTCTCCTTGGTAAACCTCGCCCGCACTAGGATGTGATGCACCGATCGTACATGGGAGGGTTGACGTTCTCGGCTGGATATGACTCACCGGAGAAGTATACGTCAGAGGGAGCTTCGACTGGTTTGGAAGAAGGTGCAATGAACAATTTAACTCAAAAATTCTCTTTGTCATTAAAGTGTAAGGGTGATACACTTAAATACTAAAAACGTAAAAGATAAAAAGATAAGAAAGGCAATGTAAGCCCTTAGATTTCTTGAACACCTAAGATTAGATTCGGGAAAATAAAGGATGCTTCTTCTTCGGCTGAAAGTTTGGTCCAATATAGTGATGCACGGCAAAATTTGAGTCTTGACCGAGGGTGTCCGTGGTTGACCAAGAGGTTGCACCGGGTGGAGTATACTTCAAATTGTGACGGATGAGTTCGAGCCAATTTGGATCCGGGGCTTCTAAAGTACTCTCGGTGGTCCGAAAAGAGGGTCACGTGGTCTGGTTCCTCGGTTGACCGTCAATGGTTTGCAAGTGACCGTGGGCTTATCTGAACGTGCGCTCTGGTGGTTGACCCGATCTCGGATGTTGTGGGATCCCGTTTGTTATGCAAAGTTGTTGCTGGAAGATCCTCTGATGATTTGACAGCTTGAGGGCAAATTTTATGGATGAAAATCCGTTGTGGCTCACCGGTTGTTAGTGAACGGTCTTGTGCACGCTTCCGGTGGATCCTTCCTGGACATCTTGAGATTTGTTCGTGTCAAATTCGAACCTTGTCTGTTCCTTGACCAAATAACCAAAATACTTAAAGATTTAAGTAAAATGGCTGATGGAATTTGGTCAAGGTCTTCTAGTGGGCCGAAGGTGAGCAACCGGTCGATACTTTGACACAAGCGGTCGACACCTTGATATAAGCAGTCGACACCTTTGTGGGCCTTCTCCTATGGAATGTGCGTTACTCTTCTTTGGGCTGCTTTTCTCTTCCTTCTCTAAGGATAATTGCTGGCTAAGTAAATAAAACTAAGTGTGACCGAAAATAGGGCCCATGGGTGAACACTTGATCCGTGGGGATTTGGATCGGGTGTTCTCTCATGTCGGTCACTTATTCCATCGGGCCGAAGCCCTAGAAGACTTTTGCTAGGCTGATGACCGTGTCTCTATTGGTCATCGGGTCGTGATCGTGGGGCATCCATTGGGCGCCGGCCGTGTCTTGGTCTAGAGCCCCGGGCGTGTCATGGCCGAGAGCCCAGGGTGCATCTCGATCGGGCGCGTCGGGCGTGTCATGACCGGGGATGCTCGGACGCCATCCAAGCAAAACTCTTGATCGCTCGTGATTTTCCTCGGACATTGTTTCTCAGGGTAAGCTTCCTACAAAATGAGCACACAAATTAGTTAAATTGGGCGTGCTTCTCGGGGCTAGGTCCGTGATTTGCCTCAGTTGCACATCAGGTTCCTTTAAGGACGGTCATCATTTGTTGGTTAGGACATTGGTCCACAATGTGGCCTCCTCCGAGGCACTTGAAGCATTGGACCTCTCGGGCCCTTGGTTGTTTGTCTCCTGTGTCTTGTGGCTTAGTGTCCACAACTCGTGTCGGGGCCCATGGTTTTGGTGTTGTGTTGCAGTCATCGGGCCTAGTCGCGGGCTAGTATGGCGTAGTCTCCTTGGGAGCTAGGGGGTGGCTCACCGCCTTGCCCTTTCGCTTGATTTGTCTTTCTACCCTTAGAGCCATTTGAATTAGTGTTTCAAAAGACTCTAATGGTTGGAGCTCCACTACGTCACTTATTTCTTGTTTTAGCCCTCGAGTGAACCGTGCCATAATTTTCTCTTCGGGTTTGGCCAAGTAGCACCGAATTCAAAGTGTCTTGAAATCCGTAAGGTACTCATCCACCGATGAGTTACCTTGTCATAGTCCTTGTAGCTCGAGGAAGAGCTCTTGGCGGTAATGGCTCGGTACGAACCTTTTTCCGCATGTGGGTCTTCATGGCTCGCCACGTCTTGATCTCCTCCTCATGGTCTCTTTGCTAGTGGGCTCTAAGATTATCCCACCAAAGGCTAGCGTAGTCCGTGAGTTCCAAGGATGCTAATTGGAATTTTAGCTTCTCGGAATTGTTAAAAAGGTCAAAAATTTTATCGACCTTTTCAACCCAATCGTGATATTTTTCGCAGTTGGAGGCCCCATTGAATGATGGAAGATTCAATTTTGGGAGCCTCCACTCTTCATCCCGATCCGAATGATGGTCCGAGTGGACCTCATCATCGGATTTGTCTGAGCCGTGATGGTTGGCTCGGCGATCACCGGCTCAGGGTCTCTGCCTAGGTGGTGGCGTGTGTCGTGGCGCCGTTCGTGCTCGGCAATGTCGTCGAGTCTTTGGAGCATTGCATCCATTCTCTGGTTGATCGCATCAAGTTGCTCTCGGGTGTTGGGCTCGGGGATCCCGTGGGTCGAAGAACCTGGTTTGCTCGCTCGTGGTGGCTTGATCGCGGCCAGTGTTATGGATAGCACCGCTACGAGTCATCATGAGTAATATAGGGCGGAGGTGAGTGAAAAATTAAAGGGGGGAAGAAAAAATGGAATCTTGGGACCTTTGGGGCTTTGATACCAAAATGATGTGCCACCGGTTAGGGGTCGGCGCACCGTGGTCAGAAGAATGCGCGTACGCAGGGCTTGAGAGAGCAGGTTGTGCGGCAAACGGAAAATGGTTCGTGCGAGATGGATATTTGGGATGCCGAAGCAATATGGAAGGGTAATAATGGGGAATGGTTGAATAAAAGAAAAGATGGCTCGGCGAAATAATGGAATGGCTCGGAGGGTTAAAAAAGGGATGAAATCGGACAATGGAGGAAAAAGGGGTGATCGCTCGGGGAAGTGGATGGACTCTTGAGAGTTTTTGGGTTAAAATGGCTGGACAATTCGAACACTTCATCAATCAAAGTGTTCGTCTTGGTAGACCTCGCCCGTACTCGAATATGACCCACCGATCGTACGTGTGAGGGGTGACACTCTTGGCTGGATATGACTCACCAGAGAAGGGTACGTCGGAAAGAGCTTCGACTGGCTAGGAAGAAGGTGCAAAGCATAATTTTTACTAAAATTCTCTCTACCTCTAAAAGTGAGAGGTTGCTATAATTAAATACTAAAAATGTAAAAAGAGAGGAAAGATAATCTAAGCCCTTTGGTTACATGAACGTCTAAGATTAGCTTCAGGAAGATCTTCTTTGACTTTAGGCTCGATCCATTAAAGATAAGCTTGGCTGAATTTGAATGAAGGCTGGGTTTGACTGAGGGTGATCTTCAGTTGATCTAGGGGTTCGTCCGCGGCTGGCCGGGGTTGATCTCATCTCGGATATCGCGAGATCTGCGTGGGAAAATTTGAATTTAAACTCTCGGATGCACCTAGCCTGACCGAGTGAGGAGATTCATAGCTGAATCTGGACACGGATCTTTCAGTTTCTGCCGATGGCTCAGAGGGCGCTCGGTTGTTGACCATATCCGAGACATCGAGGGATCCGCGCATGCCATTTTGAAATGTTGTTGCCAGACGATCCTCTGATGATCACATTTGTTCAACCATGGGCCAACTTTCGGTCACATTTGTTTTTATTTATTTATCAGCAAATAAACCTTGGAGAAGGAAGAGAAAGCAGCCCAAAGAAGAAGAACGTCGAAGGCCCACAAAGGACCGCCGTAGCCAAACCATGGCCAAGCCACGGTCCACCTTCGGTCAACTAGGAGACCTTGACCAAATTCCATCGGAAACTTTACTTAAATCCTTAAGTAATCGATTATTTGGTCAAGGAAAGGACATTGTTCGAATTAGCACACGAGGATTTATAGGTGTAAGATCCGCGCGCACCTTCGAGCCATAGATAGAAACTGAAAGATCCACGTCCAAATTCAGCCATGAATCTCCTCACTTGGTCAGACTAGGTTTATCCAAGAGTTTAAATTCAAAATGGCCCTCGCGGGTCCCTCGATGTTCAAGATAAGGTCAACCCTGGGTCACCATTTGGAACATGCCGCGCGCGCTCTCGGACTATTGACAATAACCTAAGACCATCTAGAGGCTCCATTTAAAATTGGCTCGAGCAAATCCCGCAATGCACGGAAGAAAGTCAACCCCGGTTGACATTTTGAACGAGCCGTGCGTGTCCACAAACCATCATCGGTCAACCGACGATTCAAATTCAAAAGAGACCGCGCGCCCACACTCATGTCAACCAAAGGTCGACCGAAGACTTTATTCAAAAATGGCCCAAGTAAATCCCACAATATTTGGATCATGATCAACTCAGTCGCCATTTTGAATAAGGTCGCGCACACTCACGAGCCATTGGCGGCCAACCGAGGAACCATACCACATGCCACTTCATTCTGACCACCGAGAGTATTTTAGAAGCTCCTTATCCAAATTGGCTCGAGCCAATCCTTCATTGTTCGGAGTTTACTCCACCCGGTGCAACCTCTTGGTCAACAACGGGTCTCCCTCGGTCAAGCACGGTCTTCATTCAAATTCAGCCGGGCATATCCTTGCTTATTCCAACCTTCAGCTGAAGAGGAGTATTTTTGGCCCGTAGTACGGTCAACCCTCAGTCAACATTTTGAAATAGCCGCACGCGCACACCCTCGGTCAACCGAAGGTCTTCCCTTGTCAACCACGGTCTACATTCAAATTTAGCGGAGCATATCCCTATTGGCTCAAACTATCAGCTGAAGAGGAGCGTCTTTGGTCTCACCAAAGTAAAGGAAGATCTTTCCCAATTGATCCAAGGCGTCCACCGAATCGTAAGGCTTAAATTATTTCTTTCTCATTTTTAGTTTAATTGTTATTTAAGTGTATCGGCCTTCCACTTAGAAAAACCAGCAAAACTGTAACATCCCGTTTTTTTTTTAAATTAAAAAGCTTTTCATTGAAAATTCTTTTATCAAACTTGTACATATATTTGTACATACAAAGCGGAAGCTAACATTTTAAATCACACTTATAAGTAATTAAACATAGGTCACATTCTCAAAATATAAAACTTTACAAAGACTACGTAGTTGTAATTCAAAATAACTTTTTTTACAAGATCTTTTCAAAACACATGTATTTTAGTGAGTGAGCTGACTCCACCGGTCAAAATCTCGCTTAACAACGACAAGGCTCCACGGAAGACACTCTCCTCCTCCTTCATATTTAATCCTCAGGTGATATTTCTTCAACATTCAAGTCCTCACCTACATTGCAAAGTCTAACTAATGAGCTTAAAGCTCAGTAAGTAGTGCAAATAAAACATGAATGAAGTAATGAATGATATGATTTAAAACAATGCAGCTTATTTTTTTTTCGTGGTGTGGATCCGCCCCCCATATGACGACCATCCACAAAATGTGATTTTAGGATTTACATAACGTATATCATTAGGAGATATAACAACCTACCGCACAACCCCATTGGGCTTACGACAGCATCGACCAATAGCCATTGTCGATGGCGTCTTTATTCTCCTGTAATGTAGATGTCTTCATCGAATCAATAAAGATATTGCGGGGATGAGTGTAGGAATCAATGACCCCCATGGGCAACCCAACACCCAATCTGCCATCTCCCTATGATTCACTTATTATAATTTGTAATTTTCATGCATAAAAATTCATTTTCGTTGTCATTCGTAGAAAACATGATGCATGATGTCCATAATATGTCACATAAAATCCTATCCTTAATGCAAGAAAATCTACACTAATCCAAACAAAAGTCATATAAACATGTCAATAAAGAAATCTCATAAAAACCTATCAATCAATCAATACAAGGCACACAAACAATTCTTAAATGACTTGAGGTCGGTGTATTGTGTGTTACACCCCAACCAGTTTATCATCAATCAAAAATCATAAAAATACATAACCTTTATGATGTAGACCTCTAATAGGCCAAACGCATACAACACATACTTACTTTAATTTTTGATGTCTTTTGTTTCAACTTGGCAATGCACACTAGAAGCTTGAGAATCTATATTGCCAAACAATTCAAATAAGTTTTTATACTATAAGTAACTATTTTCACCATAACTTCCAAAATTCATAACTCAGGTTATACAACTTCTTTTTTCCTTAATTCTCGTGCCCAACTTTCACTTGTAGTGTTTATTTCATTCGGTTATAAGAACACTTATCGATTTGAAAATCTTTAAAACATGTTAAAAGCCTAATACTCGAAACTGTCCAAAACTCCGAATTTCCAATTCACTATTTTTCAATCATTTTATAAAAATCGTAACTTGGTATATAAAACTCCGAATCTCTTAAATCCAAATCCATAATTTCGAGTATTAAGTCTGCTACAACTTGATAGATGAACTTGATATCAAAGAAACATATCTAGGGCACGGAATAAATAGAAAACAGAAACTACTCGAATTTCATATTAGAAACTCCCGTTCTGTTCCAGCAGTAAACATAAAAAATCATAACTTAATCTCCACAACTTTAAATTTGTTGATTCAAAAAGATATAGATTTAATTAGATGTCTACTACAAATTCTTCGACAAAATTTAATCCATTTGAGCACTTTAACATTTTTGAAAACAGTAAACCCTAACAAGGCACAGTTTAATCCGAATTTGACTTTCATAACATCTAATTCAAAAATCCTAACCAATAATCAAATCTTCAGCCAATAAAACTCTGAAAACCTCCATTGCTAGGGTTATGACATACCTTGAGTTTAGAAAATCGTTGTGGTACTCTTTTCCTTTGCTGTAAGGGAGAGCAAAGACATGAATGGAGAGCCAACATGCTGACTAACCAAAACACAAACGGCCTGAGAACTCTGAGATAAGCCCTGACAATCAGAAAAATTGGCAAATAACATAAGCCAAACTCAAACAAAAAAGCAGCGGGAACAAAAACGATCAACTCAGCAGATCCGAGCAGGAAGGAGGCCCGCAGTGGCATCCGAATAAGGGAGTAGTAGCAAAATGGCAGCAGATCCGATCAGAGCTTTGGCAGCACAGGAGGAAGAGCAGCGAGCAGAATGGAAAACAGCTCCGAAGGAAGCTTGGTAGACCAAAGAAAATAGGGGAAACAACAAGCCTTAAGCAGCATGAATGAGGATAAGCAGGCCCTGCAAGAAAAATAGCAAAAAAATGGAGTGAGATAGTCATGTCGGGGTTGTATGAATTTGATCAGCTATCTTGGGGTGGAGAGAAAAAACCATCTTGAAGACATGCATTTCGATCTTTTTTGAGATGTTCTCAGCTGACCATGACTTTCCCTCAAAAGCTTTGACATTTCTGGCATTCCAGATACAGTAAACCGTGGTGGGAAGAATGATTTTCATTAAGTTTGCTTTTCTATGATCGATTTTGTTTTCTTTTTTTTGTCCATTTGAGAGCACTTTTTAAGGTGCTTAGGGATCTTCGAATGCTGAATTTGGATTTGATGATATACCAGACCGAGGGGAGATGGGGCAAGAGAAGAAAAGATGATGGTTTGATTAGGTTTGAGAAGAGCAAAGCCAACAAAGATCTGATATTCCTAAGAAGTTTAGTTGGTCTTTTGTTTTGAGTCTCGAATGAGCTTGACACGCTCCAAGATGCGGAGGTGCCGGAAATAAAAGTGAAGATTATAATCTGCCCGGTAGGACAGGGAGTAAGGCATAACAGGGGAGTGCAACGTTTATTTCTCCAAATGCATAAAGGTTTAGGTTATAAAACTCATCCAACTTAAACTTAAGGGCGTGGAATAAGTTTGACCAGATTTGCAGCATAAAACCACGTGCGGAACATTAAAATATAAGGAGACACTTTCAGATGCACAAGCAGACAAACAGAAAGAAACAGTGCAGGAGTGATGGGGGAACTTCTACACAAATTCCAATGCAGGGATGCTGACATCGTGAAAATAAGCCGACAACAACTTCAATCAAAGGGGAAGAGAATGCAAGTGGTTTTATAGAAAACACACACGTAGGCTAGGAGTTATGTTGGATAGAAAAATAATGGACAGAATTGCTCGATTTCAGGAACTCGGGTAGGAAACAGTGGAAAAACACAAGCATAACTTTTAAAAGGAGGTGGCTGTGGCTAAACGGAATGAACCATTGATTCAGGCGATGAAAGTGGGACTCACTGCTAGAAATTTGGGGGCTTTTCTCACAGGAAACAAAAATGGTACAAAATGGACGATTTGAGCTCAAAGTCCACTCGGGAAAGTTCAAAAACAGCAAACAATACAACTAGCACAAATAAATGTAAACGCAAGTGGAAAGTAGGCTATGGGAGTTCCAAACTCGCCTTTGATCCTAACAAGTGAGGAAGGGAGGTTGGAATATGGTTTAATGACCCTAGCAAGATCACCAACACCAAGACAAACCAAAACAAGGATTTGAATGAAATGCCGTGAGAAAGGAAAAAGAGGGTTTGAGAGCTTCAAGATTTCAAGGTTTTCTTCAATTCTTTTCTGCCTCATCCAACGTGGGAGGAGGGATTCATACCCTTTCAAACTTACACAAAAGACAAAAACAATTAAAGACCTAAATTTAGAACTAATGAGTGGCTAAGTAGGAGGTAGGTGGGGAAAGGGGCCCACCTTCAACTTGCCTCCCAACTCAAATACTCCTTAGACCTAAACCACGTCTAAAGACTTTACAAAAATCAAGCTTCATGGGAAATAATATTTCCCAAAAGCTCCAACATGAAGGAGCCTAAATTGGTCCAATCCGAACCAATTTCCAGCAAATTGGTTCAAACTGTACCAATTTGTTTACATAAAAAATATCCCAAATATTTTAGTATTTTACAAACACAAAATTCAAACATCACTTGGTCATTCCTTGGAAGACTTCATCTTCCGAAGTAGTGGTGCATACGGCCTCCATTGTCCTTGAAACTGAGTGTAGTTATGTCCCGGGTGGTGAACTTGTCAAGGAAGATCTTGGATTTTCGACTAACTCCTTCTCTTCTTTATACTTCCATTGTAAGCAATGTTTGGGAAGTTCTTGATCTTGTTGTGAAGGAATATCTAGGAGCTCCAATGTAGGGAAAAATGTACCTGCAAAATTAACAAACATATTCGCTAAAAGTCTTGCACGGCTTCGAGTTGTTGCTCCTTCCGGTTGTGGATGAGTCCCGGGCACATCATCCCCTCTGGGTGATTGAGGATTTGTCCTCAAATCCACGGTTTGCTCCTCCTCTTCCTCCGGTACTTCCCCCAAATATGGTGAAAGGTCTTGTACATTAAAGGATGCTGAAACTCCATAATCCCCGGGAAGCTTCAACTTGTAGGCATTCTTATTTATCTTCTCGGTGACTTCGAATGGACCATCGGCCCTAGGGAGAAGTTTGGACTTTCTTTGGCTAGGAAATCTTTCTTTCCTTAGGTGTAGCCACACAAGATCGCCCACCTTGAATTCCACATCTCTTCGGCCCCGGTTAGCATATTTTGCATAGGCTTCATTTTTCTTGACTATGGCCTTTCGCACCTTAGCATGCATGGCTTGGACTTGCTTAGCCTTTTGTGCTCCATCCGGATTGGTTAGTTCATGGCTCGGCAATGGTATTAAGTCCAAAGGAGTGGACGGATTGAAGCCATAAACGACTTCAAATGGAGATGTTTGAGTTGCACTATGCACACTACGATTGTATGCAAACTCCACATATGGCAATTGTGCATCCCAATCCGAGAGCCTCTTTCCCACTATGCTTCTTAGCATTGCTCCCAATGTGCGATTTACTACTTCCGTTTAGCCATCTGTTTGAGGGTGGAAGGAAGTACTAAACAATAATTTAGTTCCAAGCTTTCTCCACAAAGTCTTCCAAAAAGAACTTAAGAATTTGGTGTCCCGATCCGAGACAATTGTGGTGGGAACTCCATGAAGCCTAACAATTTCTTTGAAGAACAATTCGACCACTTGATTAGCATCATCAGTTTTGTTGCAAGCAATGAAGTGAGCCATCTTGGAGAATCGATCAATAACTACCATGATGGCCTCTTTTCCCCTAGGAGTCCGAGGCAACCCCAAAACAAAGTTGATGCTCACATCCGTCCATGGTTGAGAAGGCATGGGCAATGGCATATACAAACCTTGAGGGAGCAATCCGCTTTTAGCCTTCTTGCATATAATGCACTTCTCTATGTACTTGTGCACCTCCTTGATCATGTGTGGCCAAAAAAAATGTTCCTTCAATGCTTCTAGGGTCTTCTTTTCCCCAAAGTGTCCGGCTAATCCTCCACCGTTAGCTTCTTTCACTAAGGATTCCCGAAGACTACATTTAGGGATACAAAGTTGTCCCCCTTTGAATAAATATCCATCCGCCAAATGATAGGCACTATTTTCTTTGTTCAAACACTTTTCATACCATTGTTGGAAGTCGGGGTCTTCTTTGTAGGAAGTCTTGATCCACTCAAACCCCAAGATTCGGGAATTGAGTTCAGTCAGCAATACAATCCTTCTTGAGAGGGCATCGGCCACCACGTTTACTTCACCCTTTTTGTACTTTATGATATAAGGAAATCTCTCAAGAAATTCCACCCACTTTGCATGCCTCTTGCTGAGTTTCCCTTGGCTTCTAATATGTTTCAAAGCTTGGTGGTCGGTATGTATAATAAACTCCTTAGGGAGGAGGTAGTGCTGCCACACTTCAATTGTTCTCATCAACGCATACATTTCCTTGTCATAAGTGGAGTAATTCAAGGCTGCCCCTTT
>QAOC01031909.1:39136-64136 GCA_003255005.1 Begonia fuchsioides
CACCTTCTTGGAAGAATTCTCCCTTCTCGTTCTCTCATCTCTAGCTATGTCCGAGGGTACTAGAGGTGTAAGTCTAATGTTCCTATTCTCCCATTTGAATGTGTATTCATTGGACAGCCCATCATGCAAGGTATGCCGATCAAATTGCCACGGCCTCCCTAAAAGAAGGTGGCTTGCATCCATCGGTAGCACATCACAAATTACAGCATCCTTATAATTCCCAATGGAGAACTCAATTCTTGCATGCTTGGTCACCTTTAGGTCTCCTTCATCATTTAGCCATCGGAGCCAATAAGGGTGGGGATGCTCCTCGGTTTGAAGTTGTAGCTTCTCAACAAGCTCGGTGGAGGCTACATTAGTGCAACTCCCTCCATCTATGATTAGGGAGCACATTTTATCATTGACTAAACATCGGCTGTGGAAGATGTTGTTTCTCTGGACAGATTCGGGTTGGCTTGGTGGTGAGGGCCCTTCGGATCACCATTAGGAGGGGACCTTCTTGTGCTCGACACACTTCCTCCAAAGGCTCGGCCATTGGCTCATCTTCACCCTCCATTGGTTCATCTTCACTAACCACTTCACCACTACTTTCAAGAAGTACCATCACCCTCTTATTAGGGCATTGTGCAGCAATATGCCCTAATCCAAGACACTTGAAACACTTTATATCTTTTTTTCGTGGGTTGTTAGTATCTTCAAATGGTTTAGGGGGAACATCTTTCTTTTGAGCCCACGGTTTTGGTTGGAAGGTCTTGTTCTCTTGTCTTGGAGGTGGCTTGTAGGGTGTATTATAAACCGGACTTGGCTTCACCACATTTTTCTTGCCCTTCTTTTTTTGTTGTCTTTCCACCCGCAAGGCTAGTTGAATGGCGGCATCCAAGGATTCTACAAGTTGTAACTCCATCACATCACCAATATCCTTATGCAACCCTCTTAGGAACCGTGCCAATATTTGTTCTTCCGGCTCCTCAAGATCACATCGGATCCGCAAGGTCTCAAATTCCATTAGATATTCTTCAACCGAGAGGTGCTCTTGTTTCAAGTTTTGGAGTTGATAAAACAACTCTTGTCTATAGTGGCTTGGGACAAATCTCCTCTTCATATGCAATTTCATGGCCCTCCAAGTGGTGATCTCCTCTTCACGGTCACGCCTTCTTTGGGCTCTCAAACTATCCCACCATAAGCTTGCATAGCCGTGGAACTCCAAAGCTACTAGTTGCAACTTAGATTTCTCCGAATAGTTATAGCAATCAAAAACTTTATCCACCTTATCCACCCAAGTCAAATATGTATCTCCATCACAAGAGCCATTAAAAGGAGGAATACTTAGCTTCACATGCCTCAAATCATCCTCACGGGGTTGTCTTTCCCGTGGCTGAAACTCATCCTCCGAATCTTCAAGTTCATACAATCGGCCTCGAGCACCTCCGGCTCTATTACCGGGAGTAACCGGGGGAGGTGGCCGTGGAGGATTTGGGGTCTCCATCCTTTGCAATAACACGTCCAACCTTCTGTTGATGCCATCTATTTGGCTCTGAAAATCGGATTCATGCTCTTGGGATGATGTTGGTGGGGGAGGTGGTTCACTCGTTGATGGAAGGTCTCGGCTAGGCTGCAAAACAGCCCCACTTCTAGTGGTCATACAACCACTTTTATGTGCCATAAAAGAGTAGGGAAAAGGATGGATTAAGGGTAAGGAACAAAGGAAAGAAGAGCTGTGCTCTGATACCAAATGACACGCTCCAAGATGCGGAGGTGCCGGAAATAAAAGTGAAGATTGTAATCTGTCCTGTAGGACAGGGAGTAAGGCATAACAGGGGAGTGCAACGTTTATTTCTCCAAATGCATAAAGGTTTAGGTTATAAAACTCAGCCAACTTAAACTTAAGGGCGTGAAATAAGTTTGACCAGATTTTCAGCATAAAAGCACGTGCGGAACATTAAAATATAAGGAGACACTTTCAGATGCACAAGCAGACAAACAGAAAGAAACAGTGCAGTAGTGATGGGGGAACTTCTACACAACTTCCAATTCAGGGATGATGAGATCGTGAAAATAAGCAGACAACAACTTCAATCAAAGGGGAAGAGAATGCAAGTGGTTTTATAGAAAAAACACACGTAGGCTAGGAGTTATTCTGGATAGAAAAATAATGGACAGAATTGCTTGATTTCAGGAACTCGGGTAGGAAACAGTGGAAAAACACAAGCATAACTTTTAAAAGGAGGTGGCTAAACGGAATGAACCATTGATTCAGGCCATGAAAGTGGGACTCACTACTAGAAATTTGGGGGCTTTGCTCACAGGAAACAAAAATGGTACAAAATGGACGATTGGAGCTCAAAGTCCACTCGGGAAAGTTCAAAAACAGCAAACAATACAACTAGCACAAATAAATGTAAACGCAAGTGGAAAGTAGGCTATGGGAGTTCCAAACTCGCCTTTGATCCTAACAAGTGAGGAAGGGAGGTTGGAATATGGTTTAATGACCCTAGCAAGATCACCAACACCAAGACAAACCAAAACAAGGATATTACTCACCTTGAATGAAATGCCGTGAGAAAGGAAAAAGAGGGTTTGAGAGCTTCAAGATTTCAAGGTTTTCTTCAATTCTTTTCTGCCTCATCCAACGTGGGAGGAGGGATTCATACCCTTTCAAACTTACACAAAAGACAAAAACAATTAAAGACCTAAATTTAGAACTAATGAGTGGCTAAGTAGGAGGTAGGTGGGGAAAGGGGCCCACCTTCAACTTGCCTCCCAACTCAAACACTCCTTAGACCTAAACCACGTCTAAATACTTTACAAAAATCAAGCTTCATGGGAAATAATATTTCCCAAAAGCTCCAACATGAAGGAGCCTAAATTGGTCCAATCCGAACCAATTTCCAGCAAATTGGTTCAAACCGTACCAATTTTTTTACATAAAAAATATCCCAAATATTTTAGTATTTTACAAACACAAAATTCAAACATCACTTGGTCATTCCTTGGAAGACTTCATCTTCCCAAGTAGTGGTGCATACGGCCTCCATTGTCCTTGAAACTGAGTGTAGTTATGTCCCGGGTGGTGAACTTGTCAAGGAAGATCTTGGATTTTTGACTAACTCCTTCTCTTCTTTATACTTCCATTGTAAGCAATGTTTGGGAAGTTCTTGATCTTGTTGTGAAGGAATATCTAGGAGCTCCAATGTAGGGAAAAATGTACCTGCAAAATCAACAAACATATTAGCTAAAAGTCTTGCACGGCTTTGAGTTGTTGCTCCTTCCGGTTGTGGATGAGTCCCGGGCACATCAGAGCTGCTAGCCAGAGAGTGAAAGAGTGCTTAGGAATAACACATTTGGACCAAACAAGAGGAGCCCATGGTCTTGGGGAGCCTGAAGGGCTGATGGAGTGGTATAGATGGGATAGACCATGACAAATTGATTTTTCCTTCCAAGCATCAATTAAGGCCTTCACTTTGTCAATAGTGGAGAGATGATATTTCCTTTTGGTTGCAGTACTCGGGTTATGACTTATGCTTGCAGTACTCGGGTTTATGACTTATGGTTGAGCAGGAGGTGCAGAAATCAGATTCAGTTTCATAATGAACCGTTTGAGAGATGATATTTCCTTTTGGAGTGCTTATTTTTATCTCACTACTCTACTCTTTCGAAATGTCCACTTCAATTAGAACCCTCGCATAACCAAGCCGGCCTAAGTACTTGGTTAGAAGATCCGTCATCAATGGTTTGCCGATTCTTGATGAGATTTTGCTGAGGGACTTTTCGAACCAGCACTCTAGGGGGAGATTGTGGAAATTAACCCAAATGGGAATGATGCTTATTTCATCAATCCCAAAATCAAACCAAGGGGGCAGTTTCTTAATTAGAAGTGGTTGGCCATAGATGGAGTAAGGGCCTCGGCATAGGACATTTTCCTGATCCATGTCCGATTGAAAAATAAAGGAAATCCATCCGTTAGTGTTGGGAATGACTTTGACATTTGATTTATATCCATCAACGATACGTTTAAGGCTTTCTTTACTCGGGTGCCTATTTGGGAAATATCCGACTAGAGTATAGCCTAGGTTGCTTTCTACATCCAGAAGGTCGTCAGTCGAGAGGAGAATGACATCCACCATGTTAGGATCAAAAGATAATTGGTGTCCTTGACCTTGATTGCGGCTATTGTTAACCATATCCGCGTATGAAATGGATGGATTTCTTTTTGTGGCCTCTCTCTCAGGCATTTTCTCAAACAGGATGTGGGCAGATTTTTTGGTGATGGGAGGAAAAGTTTTTTCAGGGGGCTGAGGGGGATTCACCTGCAATTAATCCAGGCCTACTTATCACAATACTTTCGGACACAATATTATGCATTTCTGTCGAATTCAGAGAAGAAATAAAGGGAAGAGCAACGACGATACCTGCCTTATCTTCAGCCGGAGAAATAGAGGGACGACCGTTCTTGATGTGCCGTCAATCGATGAGCGGCGCACCGTGATCGGGAAATGAGCGTACGCGTGACCGGAGGAGGTAACGTGTACGGCGGTGGGAAAATATGGTCGGGCGATTTCTGGAGTTAGGTTGCGGAAGTGTAATGGGATGGAAATAAGGTGGATTGAAGGTGTAAATATGGTAATGGCTCGGATAAAAACAAAGGTGGTTCGGAGGGTAGTGGACGTACCGGAATCGGTGGTGGCGGAGATTGATGGCTCAGGAAAACGGGATGGAATTTAGGAGTTTATGAGGCGGTCGATCTAAACACTCGAGCAATCTAAGTGTTTAGAAAGGTAGACCTAGTTCGTGTTCGGATATGACGCACCATTCACGGACGAGGGTTGTCAAAGACTTGGCCAGATGTGACGCACTGGAGAAGGATCGACGATTTGAGGGAATTATCAAAAAGGCGATGAGCACTTTGTATTGATAAAAATTCACTAAGTTCATTAGAGGCTAAGTGCCTCTTAAATAGACAAAAACATAAAAGGAAAATACTAAGTAAGAATTGTAAGCCGTCGATCAAGTCGGACGTCTAGGATCGTGAAGGCGCGGATCGGTGATGTGGCGCTAGAATCACGGGATTGTGTGCGATTGGGGCGTAGCCGGGTTCGGGTGCTCGGGCGCGCGCGTTGTCATGGTCGGTATGCAGCTGGATCCGAGTGCGTTGATGAGTGCGTCTGTGTCGCAGGGGCGCGGCCGGGTCGCGGTCGGGTGTGCACGCGGGTGGGCGCTGTCGGGTGCGCTGGTGCGTGCTGCCGGGTGCGCTGGTGCGTGCTGCCGGGTGAGCTAGAAGGAAATCCCGTGATTCTCGGGATTTTCCCGATGTGTTCGGGATCTCCGAGTCTCATGGGATTTTCCGTGTGCGAATATCCCCTTATCTCTCTAGTTGATATTTTCCCGCTATATGGCTCCTTCCAGAAGATTTTGGCACGACTAAAAATGTTAAGTGTCCGTGGGCTTCTTCTGTTTCGCTTGGGCTTCGGCCATGTTGTATCGCGGGCCTTAAACTTCGTCTTTTCGTGACTTGGGCTTTCTCTTCTTACTCTTCTAAGTCTCTAAGTTCTGAAAGGAAATGTGGCGCTCGACCACTTATTGAAGGGGGCCGAGCCCCTTAATGGGACTCGGCATGGGCCGTGTCGGCTGGCCCGTGGGGCGCTGTCTGGGCGTGGTCTGTCTCGTCGCGTGCCGCGGCCGGCCCGATGTTGGCGACCTTGGCGCGATCTGCTGGCCCGATGTGGGCGGTCTTGGTGCGGTCTCCGGTGTCCTACTCGGGGTGCCACATGATGCATGTCCTCGGTTGGCTTTGATCAAGCTCTGAGGGTTTCTCCATGATAATGTTCCCTACAAAATGAGCAACCAAGTTAGTATAAAACTCTCGGTCCGATAGGCCCGAGTCTCGTGGCACATCAGTTCTCCAGTGCAGGGGAAGTTGCAATCGTGGGGGGGGGGGTAGGCAAAAGGCCATCAACATCAGTAGCGCGGGGAGACATTTTGGACTAGGAAGCATTACCGGAAGGGAAAAACAGAGACGCATTTGATTTCGGTTTTTTAGCCATTAAAATTTCAAAAACGGAGATGGTAGAAGGATTTGTGATCGATGATAAGGGTGAAAAACAGCAAAAATTTTAGGTATAGAAGCCAGGAGACAAATTCCAGCCGCCGTCAACGGCTAGATTTCACTGGAAACGGCTATATTTTGCGGGTAACGGCTATAATCAGACAACAATTTTCTGGGGCCGAGATATAGAAAATGGGTACGATTTCGGCTAGAAGCAGACGACGGAGGACGGAAAATGTGACAAAAATAGATTTTGGGGGAGTTTTGATTTAGGGCACATGCGACCAGAATCGGGTTTTCAATCAGCGAGACCAACTGGCGACAAACAGGGAAGGAAAAAAAATCAGTCCGACAATGACAATGACGAAGAACACTGTCCGGCCGAGGAAAAATAGCGTCTCACGACATCTGGGAACCAGACCAAGGGTCAACAACAGCGAAAATGGGTTCAACGTGGAGGGGAGAGCCGGACAAAACCAGATCTGGTGTAGTAACTCATTAAAAATCGCTGAGAAGAAATGAATCTGGGAAAGAAAACAACGTCAAGGCACTGGAACAGACGAAATACGGTTGAAAAAATTCAGCCGAAAATCGCCAATCCAAGGAGAAAATTCTCTCTCCTAACCGCAACGACGTCTGAGAGCTCTTTCTTAACTGAGAGCTCTTTTTTTTTTGTTTAAGGTAAATAAATTAAAGCAAAAATAGAAACAAGAGAGTCAATTCGAGAGCTCAGACCAGGGGGAAATCTACAAGCCAGAATGACCACCCCGGAAAACCAGAGTAGCAAGCAAGGGAGAGCAAAGACCTGAATGGAGAGCCAACATGCTGGCTAACCAAAATACAAAAAGGCTCGAGAACTATGAGAAAAACCCTCACAAACAAAGAAATCGGCAAATAACATACGCCAAGACTCAAAAAGAAAAAAGTAGCGTGGACAGAAAACGACCAGCTCAACCCAGTTGGCATCAACTAGGGCGCCTCAGGGAGGAAACAGGCTGGAGGCTCAGCAGTAGCAGCAAGGGAGGAGCGGCAAACAAGGAGACAACAGGACCAAGAAGGGAGGAGGCCCGTAGCAGCAGCTGGATAAGGAAGAAGCAGGAAAGTGGCAGCAGATGCAAACATAGCTTTGGCAGCATAGGAGGAAGAGTAGCAAGCAGAATGACGAATAGCTCCGAGGGAAGCAAGGTAGACTAAAGAAATCAGGGGAGACAACAAGCCTTAAGCAGCATGAAGAAGGATAAGCAGGCCCTGCAAGAAAAAAGCAAGTAAATGGAGCGAGCTAGTCATGTCGGGGAGGAATGAATCTGATCAGCCATCTTGGGGTGGAGAGCAAAAAGCATCTTGAAGACATGCTTTTTGATCTTTCTAGAGATGTGCTCAACTGACCATGACTTTCCCTCAAAAGCTTTGACATTTCTGGCATTCCAGATACAGTAAACCGTGGTGGCAAGAATTGTTAGCTTTAACTATGATTAAAGTAACCATTGTGTTTTATGATGAATATTAATATGTTGCATAATTGATTAACCATTAAAGAGAAGTTGATTTGAATAATGTATTTGAAATACCCTCAACGAACGGTACCTTTTTGAATAACAAGTCGTCGAGTTTTGCAGAAATTGTTAAGTCTGATACAGGTTATGTCGACTGATTATTAGTTATGTCGACCTATCCTCATGCAGAGGATAAACTTATGTCGACCGCTCACCAGTTATGTCGACCCATCCTCAGGCAAAGGATAAACTTATGTCGACCGGTTACCAGATATGTCGACCTATCTTCTGGCAGCAACCTACTTATGTCGACCGATGAGTTAACAAGAGAAGAATGTTATGTCGACCACTAAACTATTGTGTTGACCGCATACATGACAAGAGACCATATCTATGTCGACCGAAGCTCCTCTCAACGGCAACTCACTAAAACTTATGTCGACCGATCAAAAGATATGTCGACCGATCAAGAGCAGAAAGAAGAGATAACTCCCAACGGCTATTTCTGAATGTGTCTAAATGGCAATATCTATGTCGACCGATCCTGTACTTATGTCGACCGATCCAGCCTGCGCAGAATGAAATCTATAAATAGTTGTTGAGATGCTGATTGAAGGAGAGAATTTTTTAGAGAAAAAGAAAACCGAATTGCTACCAATTTTTAGAGAATCATTCATTCTCTCAATCTTTGTATTTATATTTTGAATATTCACTTGGTGATTGAGAGAGTTGGTTAGTAACCGAAATCCTAATATTATACTGTGTGAGCAAAATTTGTAAGAGGGGTGACGCCTCTCCTAAAGAAGAGTCACTGTAAAGGTTTGATTGACACCCGTAAGTCAATCAGAGTGAGCTCAAAGAATTGAGCGGGAAGAATCTTCAAGGAGGTACCTTGAAGCGCGGACGTAGGCAAGGTTGGCCGAACCGTGTTAACAATCTGGTGTCAATCTCTCTCTCTCTCAACTCTATTAAGTTGTTTATTTTTTCCGCATTAGAGTTTTAGATTGAGTATACCATACACACAAATTTGATTAAAGTTTAAAACATTGGAGTAAAATTTTATTAATCTAATTCACCCCCCCNTTCACCCCCTCTCTTAGGTTAATCTCGATCCTAAAATTGGTATCAGAGCAGGAATATTGAATTGATTAACCTATAATTACTGTGATAATCATATGGCCTTTAATATGAATAACACTAACATCAAAGATCAATCCACAACTAGGCCGCCTCTATTTGATGGAAATAATTATGTCTATTGGAAAACTAGAATGAGAATATTTATTCAAGCCATGGACTTTGGCATTTGGAACATTATAGAAGGTGGCCCCTTTATTCCTACAAAATTAAAAAATGATGTTAGGGTGCCTAAGACTAGAATTGAATACAATGATCAAGATTTGAAAAATGTTAGTCTAAATGCTAAAGCCATGAACATGCTATATTGTGCTCTCTCTAGTAATGAATTTAATAGAATTCAAGATTGTGAAAACGCTAGAGAAATATGGCGATTACTTGAAGTTACTCACGGGTACTAATCAAGTAAAAGAAAGTAAAATCAATTTACTAGTCCATGAGTATGAGTTATTCACCATGGATAGGATTGAGTCTATTGGTTGTATGTACACTCGTTTTACTAACTTGATCAATAGCCTAAAGGTTCTTGGTAAGGTATATACAGAGGAGGAATGCGTGCGAAAAGTTCTTCGTGTTCTGCCTCCAGCTTGGCAACCAAAGAAGACGGCAATTCAAGAAGCCAAGGATCTCAAAGTGCTGAAGCTTGAAGAACTCATTGGATCCTTGATGATCTATGAGTTGACTATGCAAGCCAATGAGAATAAAGAACCAAAATAGAAAGAGATATACAAGAAGAAGAATATTGCTCTCAAAGCTTCCTCGAGTAAACATGAAGAAACGGAAAGTGAGGAAGAAGAGGAAGAGATAGCCCTCATAACAAGGAGGTGCAACAAATTCCTTCAAAAGAGAAGGATTAAGGGAATCCGTGCCTCAAGAAGTGACAAAGCAACAAATGAGAAAAACAAGGAAATCACTTGCTTTGAATGCGAAAAAATGGGACACTATAAGTCCAAGTGTCCTAAGATCAAGAGAGCTCCCAAGACCTTTAATAAGAAAGCAATGAAAGCTTCTTGGGATGATTCCGATAGCGACTCTACATCTTCCGAACTTGAAGAAGTCGCCAACATGTGCTTCATGGCTAAGTAAGATCAGGTGGAAGGTGGATCCATGAAAGATCTCTGGTTCCTCGATAGTGGATGTTCGAGGCATATGACGGGAGATCCTTCAAAGTTTTCATCAATCAAGCAGAAGAAAGGAAATGTCTCCTTCGGTGGGAATCAAAAAGGGAAGATCATTGGCATTGGAAACATAGGTAAATCTTCCTCTCCTATTATTGAAAAGGCTCTATTAGTTGTTGGTTTAGAGCATAACCTTCTAAGTGTTAGTCAATTATACGACAAAGGATATAGAGTTATCTTTGAATCTAACACGTGCTTAATTGATGATATGTCAAATGGAAAAACGTTATTCATTGGATATAGAAACAAAAATGTTTATATTATTGACTTGAATGACGCCTTATGTGTTGATGAAAAATGTTTTTCCGTAAACTCTTCTTGTGATAGTTTGTCTTGGCATATGAGGCTAGGGCACGTAAGTATGAATACCTTAGCTAAGATATCTAGAAAGAATCTTGTTAGGGGACTTCCAAAGATATCCTGAGAAGGATAAAGTATGCGAAGCATGTCAAATGGGAAACAAACAAAGTCTTCGTTTGCTTCAAAGTCATTTGTATCAACCACCAAACCTCTTCAACTTCTTTATATGTATCTCTTCGGTCCTTCCAAGTTAGCTAGTCTAGGTGGGAAGTATTATGCCTATGTCATCGTTGATGATTACTCTAGATTTTCTTGGGTTTTCTTCATAAGATCAAAGGATGAAACCTTTGATATATTCTCCTCCTTTAGGAAGAAAATTCAAAATAAAAAGGAGCTTTCTATCGTGGCTATTTGTAGTGATCATGGGGGAGAGTTCAAAAATGAGAAATTTGAACTCTTATGTGATAAACATGGAATAGATCATAACTTTTCATCCTCTAGAACTCCTCAACAAAATGGTGTTGTTAAAAGGAAAAATAGATCCTTTCAAGAGCTTACAAGAACTATGCTTAACAAATATGCTCTTCCTAAGTATTTTTGGCGGAGGCCGTCGCTACGGCATGCTATGTTCTCAATAGAGTATCTATTCGCCCAATCCTAGAAGAGACACCTTCTGAGCTATGGTCTGGAAAAACACCCCAAGTGTTAAGCACTTTAGAGTCTTCGGATGCAAATGTTTCATTCTTAACACTAAGGACAACCTAGGAAAGTTTGACTCCAAAATGGAGTTAGGTATTTTTCTAGGATACTCCTCATCTAGCAAAGCCTATAGGGTCTTTAATAGAACAACTTTAGTGGTCAAAGAGTCTATGCATGTGACATTTGATGAATTACCTAACCCAATTAGCATAATGGGTGAAGATGATGGTTTGGAAAACGCCATGGACTCTCTATCTCTTAAGGATAATGATAAAGCCTCTTTAGATGTGTCTCCTACAGATCATCCTTCTAGCACTATCAATTTAGTTTATCAAGATGACATTGTGAGAAGTCTCCCTAAGGAATGGAAATATGCAAAAAGTCATCATAAGGAAAATATTGTAGGTGATCCTAGCTTAGGAGTCAAAACTAGAGCCTCCCTTAGAAATCTTTGTGGGAATGTAGCCTTTATCTCTCAAATCGAGCCGAAAAAGTTTGATGAGGCCATTATTGATGAAAATTGGATTATGGCCATGCATGAAGAGTTAAATCAATTTGAGAGAAGTCAAGTGTGGGAGTTGGTTCCTAGACCTAAGGACCGTACCATTATTGGAACTAAATGTGTATTCAAGAATAAACAAGATGAAAATGGTGTAGTCATTAGAAACAAGGCAAGACTAGTAGCAAAAGGTTACAATCAAGAAGAAGGTATAGATTTTGAAGAAACCTTTGCACCAGTAGCTCAAATGGAATCAATCCGGATGCTTCTCGCATATTCCTGTCATAAAGACTTCATTCTTTTTCAAATGGACTTTAAGAGTGCCTTCTTAAACTGGTATATAATGGAAGAAGTATATGTAGAATAACCATTGGGTTTTGAAATCTTTGATAAGCTAGATCATGTCTACAAACTTCACAAAGCACTCTATGGTCTTAAACAAGCTCCTCATGCTTGGTACGAAAGGTTGAAGAATTTTCTCTTGGATAGAGAATTCAAAATGGGCAAAATAGACTCAACTCTCTTCACCAAACATTTTGGTGATGATTTATTAATCATTCAAATCTATGTAGATGACATTATATTTGGAGCTTCCAACAAAAATCTCTGCGATAGTTTTGCTACCCTCATGCAAGATGAATTTTAAATGAGTATGATGGGGGAGCTTAAATTCTTCTTAGGACTCCAAATTAAGCAATCTTTAGATGGTACATTCATTTGTCAAGAGAAATATGTCAAGGAATTACTCAAGAAATTTAGTATGAACTCTTGCAAATCCTCTAGAACTCCTATGAGTACCGCTACTAAACTAGATAAGGTTGAAAATGGTAGAGAAGTTGATATTAAGATATCGTTGAATGATTGGCTCTCTTCTCTATTTAACCGCTAGCCGACCCGATATTCTGTTTAGTGTATGACTATGTGCTAGATTTCAAGCCGCTCCTAAAGAATCTCACTTAAATGCCGTTAAAAGGATATTTAAGTACTTAAGTGGCACCGTTGACTTAGGCTTGTGGTATCCTAAAGGTGTCTCTTTTGACTTATTAGGATATTCGGATGCAGATTATGCGAGTAGTTTAGTTGATAGAAAAAGCACCTCTGGTACGTGTTAATTTCTAGGAGAATCTTTAGTTTCATGGTTCTCGAAGAAACAAAACGCAGTAGCTCTTTCAACCGCCGAAAGCGAATATATCGCCGCCGGTAGTTGTTGTGCTCAAATGCTTTGGATGAAGCAAACTTTAGAGAACTACAATCTCACATTCACTAAGATTCCTATCAATTGTGACAATACAAGTGCTATAAATATCTCTAAGAATCTTATTCTTCATTCTAGAACAAAACACATAGAAATTACATATCACTTTATCAAAGATCATGTGCAAAGAGGAGATATTATCTTAGAATTTGTAAACTCGAGTGATCAATTAGCAGACATATTTACCGAACCATTAGATGAGAAGACCTTTTGTGGAATTAGAATTCATCTAGGGTTGATTCGATTCAATGATCCTTAGATGCATTATCTTCTGTCAGTTTTTTTTCTGCGGTAATGGGGGTCGACATAAAGGGAAGTATGTCGACCGGACCATCGTGCCTGGTAAGGATGCGGTCGACACAAGTATGGATATGTAGATCAGTTGATCATCTCTGTTATGGAAGCGGTCGACATAATAAGATGTATGTCGACCGGTTAATCGTCTCAGGTAATAGAGCGGTCGACAGAACTATGAATATGTCGACCGATATGTATCAAAACTCCCCGTTTTTAAAAGAACCACGTCGCGCCCTAGTTTCTTTCTCTAAACCTCTCCCACGAAAAATCCCCTCAGACTACTCCCAATCTGTTCTCCGGCGATTCCAAGCCCTCCTTCGACAATTCGAACCTCCTTTCTGATTGCTCCTCAGTCTCATCCTCTATTCTTCCTTTAATATCAATGGCATCAACTTCCAAACTCCCCATCAAGAGGAAGCGCACGGTAAAGTCAAAATCGATCGGCGAAACGTCGATTCCTCCAGCTCCAACAGTGGACAAGCATGTATTTCAAAATTCGGATGCTCAAGATAAGTATACTCAGATTCTACATGTCAAACCTCTTATATTAAGTAGAGTATTTCTACCCGATAGGATTACGGGGATTGATATCACTGAGATTTGTGAATATCTAGGACTAAAGACGTTATTTGGACTATGGAACTCGTATCATGAGGAAGCTATACGAATTTTCTATGCAAATCTACAAACATTTCCTCAGCCGCTCACTCTCAAGAGTTTAGTCTACGGTAAACCAATTAAGATTACAAACTCTTCATTGAACTCATTATTGGGTTGTGAGATAAATGAGTTTACGGATTGATACTATGAGCAAGGGAAGGAAACCACTCTAGTTCGATGCTCGGATTATAAGGATTTTCTTAAATTGGTTTCTAAGGATCCAAACAACTTGCCGTACAAGCCCAAAGCTAGTGATCTCAACATAACGGCATGGTTATTTCATCACATCATGACCTACAATCTTTTGCCTAAGGACGGGCATAAAGATCACATTAGCCATATGGAACTATATGTTCTATATATGTTCTTTACCCGACGTCGCTTTAATGTAGGATTTATCATCATGCAACGTATGATGGAAGTAGTAGACAAAGCATCCAAATCATTACCATTCAATATCTTGCTAATGGAGATTTTTGCTCAACAAGGAGTAATTTATCCCTCTCCCACTAATCTAATCGAAGTCAGGAATCATGATATCTACTCTGATTCAACCCTTGCACAGATGAGATTAACTAAAAATGAAGATGGAAAATGGCAATACAAGAGAAATCTGCCTCGCCGACCTCCCACACCTCCAAGCTCCCCACCCCTAACGGTTGATGAAGCTCATATTCCTCCCGAGGATAGGAGACCTCGGAGAAAGCATCGCTCCTCCTCCTCCTCGATTGAGAGGTGTTTAGATATGCTTAATGGCCTAATTACGAGCCTCACGACATCAGTTGATGCTCTGAACAAAAGAGTCGATGGCCTTAAGAGCCAAAATTGATGCATGGGAAGCATATTTTGAAGAGGAAGAAGAAAAAGAAAACTTTGACAACCCAGCTGCAGCCCCTCCTAGAGTTACCACACAATTCTCTCCGGCTCCAGTTACTGAGCCAACCCCCTCACCGGGACCGGATGCTGTCACTTCGACTAGATCACTTGTTCCTCAGTGCACATCCACTCCCGATACGGTGTTGTTTCCATCCGCTGTTGACACTGAGGTTCTTACCTCTCCTTCCACCGTAGATACCGAGCTTGTTCCCACTCCAGCACTGGACGTCCCTGGATCTCCATTAGTTAGATCTCCTTGGGAATAGATGCTCAGTCTTGTTTGTTTTGTTGTGAGACTTATTTTTGTAGAACAATCCTTTTCATTAAGTCCTTATTTGTTTACCTCTTTCTATGAATTATTCTGTGGAT
This sequence comes from Begonia fuchsioides, assembly GCA_003255005.1. Classification (NCBI taxonomy): domain Eukaryota; kingdom Viridiplantae; phylum Streptophyta; class Magnoliopsida; order Cucurbitales; family Begoniaceae; genus Begonia; species Begonia fuchsioides. The sequence continues at coordinate 53,943 of QAOC01031909.1, forward strand.
GTCTTGTTTTTTATAATGACAAAGGGGGGGAAGTATACATCCTATCTAGCAATGATAACATATAATGACTTGTTTTCTATTCATTTCGCAATGATATTTGATATGGATGTATATTTATGGGGGAGCAGGCATTTACTATGGGGGAGAATTTACATAAAATTCATATAACATGTGAACTTGCTCAAATTATCTTTCAAATGGATAGTTAATCAATGATGGTTTGTCATCATCAAAAAGGGGGAGATTGTTAGCTTTAACTATGATTAAAGTAACCATTGTTTTTTATGATGAATATTAATATGTTGCATAATTGAATAACCATTAAAGAGAAGTTGATTTGAATAATGTATTTGAAATACCCTCAACGAACGGTACCTTTTTGTCTAACAAGGTGTCGAGTTTTGCAGAAATTTTTAAGTCTGATACAGGTTATATCGACTGATTATTAGTTATGTCGACCTATCCTCATGCAGAGGATAAACTTATGTCGACCGCTCACCAGTTATGTCGACCCATCCTCAAGCAGAGGATAAACTTATGTCGACCGGTTACAAGATATGTCGACCTATCTTCTGGCAGCAACCTACTTATGTCGACCGCTACATTATATGTCGACCGATGAGTTAACAAGAGAAGAATGTTATGTCGACCACTAAACTATTGTGTTGACCGCATACATGACAAGAGACCATATCTATGTCGACCGAAGCTCCTCCCAACGGCAACTCACTAAAACTTATGTCAACCGATCAAAAGATATGTCGACCGATCAAGAGCAGAAAGAAGAGATAACTCCCAACGGCTATTTCTGAATGTGTCTAAACAACAATATCTATGTCGACCGATCCTGTACTTATGTCGACCGATCCAACCTGCGCAGAATGAAATCTATAAATAGTTGCTGAGATGCTGATTGAAGGAGAGAATTTTTTAGAGAAAAAGAAAGCCAAATTGCTGCCAATTTTTTGAGAATCATTTCATTCTCTCAATCTTTGTATTTCTATTTTGAAAATTCACTTGGTGATTGAGAGAGTCGGTTAGTAACTGTAATCCTAATATTATACTCTGTGAGCAAAATTTGTAAGAGGGGTGATGCCTCTCCTAAAGAAGAGTCACTGTAAAGGTTTGATTGAGACCCGTAAGTCAATCGGAGTGAGCTCAAAGAATTGAGCGGGAAGAATCTTCAAGGAGGTACCTTGAAGCGCGGACGTAGGCAAGGTTGGCCGAACCGCGTTAACAATCCAGTGTCAATCTCTCTCTCTCTCAACTCTATTAAGTTGTTTATTTTTTCTGCATTAGAGTTTTAGATTGAGTATACTATACGCACAAATTTGATTAAAGTTTAAAATGTCGGAGTAAAATTTTATTAATCTAATTCACCCCCCCTCTTAGGTTAATCTCGATCCTACTAGAATGATTTTCATTAAGGTTGCTTTTCTATGATCGATTTTGTTTTCTTTTTTTGTCCATTTGAGAGCACTATTTAAGGTGCTTAGGGATCTTCGAATGATGAATTTTGATTTGATAATAGACCAGACCGAGGTGGAGAGGGGGCAAGAGAAGCAAAGATGATGGTTTGATTTAGTTTGAAAAGAGCAAAGACAACAAAGATTTGATATACCTAAGAAGCTTAATTGGTCTTTTGTTTTGAGTCTCGAATGAGCTGCTAGCCAGAGAGTGAAAGAGTGCTTAGGAATAACACATTTGGACCAAACAAGAGGAGACCCTGGTCTTGGAGGGCTCAAATTTCTGATGGAGTGGTATAGATGGGATAAACCATAACCATTTGATTTTTCCTTCCAAGCATCAATTAAGGCCTTCACTTTGTCAATAGTGGAGAACTTTTTGAGTAGAGAAGAACGGGTATGGATGAGGCTTTTCATGAAGGGGGAAATACGGTAGCCTGGGATCCAGCTCCAAAAATTTGAGCCTTTTAAATAAATATAATGTATCTATTTGGCCCATAATGATTCCTCGTTAGCTTGAATGTTCCAAATTGCTTTCACATGAAAGGCTTTAGTCCAAGAGTCAAGATCCCAAAGACCGAGACCGCCCTCCATCTTAGGCAGGCAGATAGTGAACCATGTAATGACAGCTTTGCCCGAACCCCAAAGGAAGTTCCTGCAAATTTGGATAGCTTTTAACTTGATCGAGGCGGGAAGGTTGAAAATAGACATCCAGTAACATTCCACTCCTTGAAGAACCGATCTAAGAAGCTCGAGGTGGCTAGCATGAGATCGGGAGGAGGCATTCTAACCAATGATATTGTCTGTGAGCTTCCTAATGAATGGGAGGAAATGGCTTGAATGCAGATTCCCAGCTGAGTGGGGGATACCTAGATATTTGAAGGGGAAGGAACCTTGATTTAATCCAGACGAATGAAGAATTTCAGTGAGGTCTAGTGGTCGGATACCAATAGTAAAGATGTTAGATTTTTCCAGGTTCATCTTTAGCCCAGAAACGGAGCCAAAATTAGATATGCAGTCTAGGAGAATTTTGACTGAAGTGGGATCGCCTCTTGCTAGAAGCATAAGATCATCCGCATAAATCAAGTGGGTGATATCTAGGTGCTCACACATAGGATGATAATTGAAATGGGAGTTGTGAGTTCTAGATTTTATTAATCTTGAGAGGTATTCAAGGCATATGACAAAAAGATATGGGGATAGAGGGTCCCCATGTCTAAGACCATTGCCATGCTTAAAAAATCCCGAAAAGGCCACCGTTAATGGAGATAGATTAGGAGGTTGTGGAGAAGCATTCAGAGAGGCAGTTAACAAAGACGGGAGGGAAGCCTAAATCTGCTAGAACATTCCTAAGGAAAGACCAATTAACTGAGTCGAAGGCTTTGGAGAGATCGGCTTTGATGTACATCTCGGGGAGGCCTTTTTTTCATTATATTTTCTCATGAGCTCTTGCATCAAAAGGATGTTTTCCATGATAGATCTACCTTTGATGAAGGCTGCTTGGCATGGGTCAATCAATCGGTGAGGGGGTTTGGAGATCCTACTAGCAAGGATCTTGTAAATCACTTTATAAAAAACCGAACAGCAAGAGATGGGGCGAAAATCTTTGACCGAGGAAGATGATTGGGATTTTGGATTAAGGGCTATAATCGTATGGTTCCATTGCTTGAGGAGCATGGAGGATGAGAAGAATTCCAAGATGGCTTTGGAGAATAGTTCCCCGGTAATAGTCCAAGTTTCCTTGAAAAACTTTGAAGTATATCCAACTTATCATTGTCAATGTCGAATAAAGCTTGCTGAATTTCGGCCATTGTAATTGGGTCCATGAGAAGTTTACAATCAGAATCCGAGAGAATATAACCATTACAAATGATATTTGGATCGGGATTAGGAAGGACACTTGGGCTGCCTAGGAGATTCTTGTAGTATTGCACGAATTCCTCGTGGACTTGATCTATTGAATCTGAGAGGAGGCCATTTTGCTTAGTGATGGAAGGAATGAAGTTTCTCTTGTGATTCTTCTTGACAATCGCATGGAAGAATTTGGAGCACTTGTCACTTTCTAGAATGTATTTGCTTTTAGCTTTTTGTTGATAAAAATGCTTTTCAGCCGAGGCAAGGAGAGAAGCTTGCTTTCTCAATTCGGGGATTTTTTCAGCAAAATCTGTATTACCGGGAGAAGAGTCCAAAAGGGATTGGGCATCCTTGAGCTCGGATTTTGCGCGATCAGCTCTAGAGGAGATATGAGAGAAATGCTTGAGTTTTAACTCATTGAGCATAGGTTTTAAACGGAGAAGTTTGGCCTTAAGCTGAAACTGATTGGAGCCTTTCGAGGGGAGGCACCACGAATCATTAACAATTTGAAGGAAATTTTGGTGAGCAGTCCTTATATTGAAGAATTTCCAGTTTGATTTCTTACGGGGAGAAAAGCTGTGAATATGCACTAGACAAGGGGAGTGATCAGAGAGGCCAGGAGGGAGGAAGAGGGAGGTGGAATTGGGCTGGGAGCATTGCCAAAGATCATCCACTAGGGCCCTATCTAGCTTGGACCAGACCTTGTTATTGGACCAAGTGAATTTTAGCCCGGAGGAGGGGAGATCAAAGAGGCCAAGATTTAAGCAGCATTCCCCGAAATCAAAGCACTCCCTAGGATTAGCAGCAACCCCACCTATTCTTTCAGAAGGGCAGCCCCTTTATCCCTGAGAATGTCCTTTTTAGAGGAAGTGGGACACTTGTCCGTTACTTTAGAAGTTGGAATTGAATCTTTAACTTTTAATCGGCTAGACATTCTAGTGAAAGGAATGCTGGAATCGGGAATGGAGTCTAGGGATTTGGAGTTAAAACAATCTTTATCATCCAAGGAGATAACTGAGAGCTCTTTCTTTTTTTTGATAAGTATGTTTAAATAAAAGGAAAGGGGAACAAAGGGGTGTCCAATTGTGACCTGGGGGCAGACCCACATGTAGACGGGCCAGCCCAACAGCCACAACCGATCGCAAACCGGACCTATTGGTACCGGAAGTACAAAAGACTTTGGCTTATCAGGCCAAAGAATGCACCAGATTCTCCGCTAGTGTTGGGAAAATTTGGGATAAGATCTTGAAAACCTTCCTTTCAATGGATTTTGCGAGTTGGCTCGGTGATTGGAAAGTCTTGTCAAAACAGCGGGTGTTGCAGGCTGACCAAAGGTGGTAGGTTGTGCATGCCAGGGTGGCCTTGGGCCAAACTTGGTCATCCACTTGAGAGCGGCAGCAATGGTAGTCATCTGCCGCGTAGTTTGTCCTTTTTTTGATGAAGCCAAGACCGCCCTCGTCTTTGGGCAAGCAGCAAGTTGGCCAAGCAATATTAGCAAATCGCTTCCCCATAGGAAGGATCTGCATATTTTGATGAGCATGGCCCGAACAGCTGTCGGGAGCGCAAAATGGAAAGCCAAAAGCACTCGACTCCTTGGAAGATCGATTTCATGAGTTCGATTCTTCCTGCAAAGGAGAGGCTCTTGACATTCCAAATTTGGAGGTATGGCCTCATTTTTTTTATCAAGGGGTCATAATCTGGCACCCCAAGACATTTCGGCCCAATGGTATGGCTGACTTTATGCTTTAAAGATCCTGATTAGGGATCCCGGCTGCAAGGAAGGATGACTTGTCGGAGTTCATATAAAGGCCTGATGAGGCGCTGAACTCACTTAAGCAATCGAGGATGCTCTTGATCGAGACTGAGAGCTCTTTCTTTTTTTTTTTGATAAGTAAGAGTATATAGAAAAGGGGTAAGAGAGAAACATGAGGCCCGAGAAAAGAGGAGGAAACCACAAGATGGAGACTCATCCAACAAAACTCGGGGCAGCCAGACATTACAACCAAAAGAATTGGAGGACCCGGGAGGAGACCGGGACAACCAAATCAGAAAATGCAGCCAAAGCAACAAAGCAAGAAGACTACAAAAGACGAAGATAGAGAGAGCGACCAGCCCTAAGAGCAGAAAACCAAAGTATAAAGACCATAATCAAACACCAACTTAACATGGAATCAAGGGAAGAACGTCCGGGGAGGGGGGACATTCAATGCTTGAAGAGAGGGCGGGGTAGGCCAGGAAAAGAATTTTATAAACCTTACGCTCAATACCATCAGCAATCTGCCCCAGGTGAGCGTGAGAGGACTCGAAAAATCTGGAGTTTCTTGCTCCCAGATGTGATAAACCGAGGCAGCAAGGAGGCAATTAAGAATGAAAGCTCGCTTTTTGTTTCCCAGCTTTCCCTCCTTAATAATCCATTTGATGGCGCACGCAATGGTCGACATTTTCCTTGTGAAGCCAAATTTCAGCTTAACAGCATTCCAGACCTCTTGAGAGAAGCAACAATCGAAGAAGATATGGCTGCAAGACTCGGGATGGGAGTTGCAAAAAAGGCAGCACCTCGAAGTGTCAATGAAGGAGAGCCGATCCCTAGTAGCCAACCGGTTATGGTAGGCAAGCCAAAGAATGAAGCTATGCTTAGGAATATAACTCTTGGACCAAATGGCTTTGAAGGCCGGTTTGATGATACCCACAGGACGGAAGAAGTCGTAAACAATAGAGAGACCCTTGGAGCGAGCAGATGAACTCCATGTAAAGAGGAGGGAATCGGCATTATGCTGCGAACCAGATTTACATAGAATTAAGTTCCGGATTTGGAGCAGCTTTTTAATCAAAGGGGAAGCTCTGTAACCCGGGGACCAATCCCATAAATTTTCTGGCTTCATATAGTAATGCTGAAGCCAACGGACCCAAAGAGAGTCCTTTTTTTATGAACATTCCAAAGTGTTTTTGCAAGAAGAGCGGAGTTCCAAACATCCAGATTTTTGAAGCCCAAGCCCCCTTCATCCTTCGGCATACAACATAAGTCCCAGGCGATATTAGAATACCGTTTACTCCAAAGAAAAGATCTGCATAATTGCGTAATTTTCAGCCGGACAGCAGCCGGGAGGTCAAAGACCGACATCCAAAAACACTCCACGCCTTGAATAACACTTTTAATAAGCTCCGCCCGACCGGCATAAGTTAGGGATTTGGCACTCCAAATATCAATGTATGTCCTGATTTTGTTGAAGAGCTCCTCATAATTGTTTTGGTTTAACTTATGGGGGGAGAGAGGAATACCTAAATACCGAAAAGGCAGCAACCCCTCCTCGAGGCCAGAGAGGCTTTTGATATCAGCCCGGAGATCATTCGAGGAACCAGCCAAGTAGAAGCTCGATTTGAGGGTATTTAGGGATAGACCCGAGGCATCGCTAAATTCATATATACATGATAGGATTGCTTTAACCGAGATGATGTCGCCTCTTGAAAGGAGGATTAAGTCGTCAGCAAAGGCAAGGTGAGTGATTCCCAAGGGCTCACACGCCGGATGATAATTATATCCAGAATTAGGAAGCTTTGATTTAATAATCCTAGAGAGATATTCCAAGCAGATAACAAATAAGTAAGGGGAAAGAGGGTCACCTTGCCGAAGACCCCGACAGCCCTTGAAGAAACCATGCATTTTCCCATTTAGGGAGATGGAGAATGTGGTAGAAGAAATGCACTCCATAATCCAGGCTACGAATCTAGGAGGATAGCCCAGCTTTAACAGGATAGAATTTAGAAAGGGCCATGAAATGGTGTCAAAAGCCTTCCAGAGATCAATTTTTAAGAAACAGCTTGGCGAAGCTTTTTTGGAATTATATTTTCGGATAAGCTCCTGCATGGATCTCCCTTTTACAAATGCTGATTGAGCTTGATCAATGATCGGGCAAAGAGAATCCGAGAGACGGTTGGCCAAGATTTTAGAGATTACTTTATAGACTACATTGCAGCAGGTAATCGGACGGAAATCTTTAGGCTCGTGAACATTGCTGGATTTTGGGATAAGGGCAATTATACCGTGATTGAGCTGCTTTAATAATCGACCGGAACGGAAGAAGTCGGCCACAGCTTGAGAAAAATCATCACCAATAATATCCCAAGCATCGATAAAGAATTTAGAAGAATAACCATCAGGGCCGGGAGCTTTGTCAAACCCAATACTACGTAAAGCATCTAATATTTCCATAGAAGAGATATCTTTTACAAGGGCTGAGCAGCATTCTTGAGAAATTTTGGGGCCGAGCTAATATAGCAATCCTCAATCGGGGTGACCGGGTGGGAGACACCGAGTAATTTCTGGAAATAATTTATAAACTCAGCAGGTATTTGATCTAAGGAAGAAGTCTCGGAACCATCCTCTCTAGTAAGGGAAGCAATGAAATTATTCTAGATGATCTTTGGCCATAGAAACACGGCTGGAAATGTGTTGGAAGAGCTTCTTATTTAAGTCTGAGAGCTTGGGCTTAAGGAACTTGAGATTGGAGACAGCAGAGAGGAAGGAAGATTGGGCCCTTTCTAGATGATCTTTGGCCATAGAAACACGGCTGGAAATGTGTTGGAAGTGCTTCTTATTTAAGTCTGAGAGCTTGGGCTTAAGGAGCTTGAGATTGGAGGCAAGGATAAATTGTTTTGAACCCAAGATATCAGAATTCCAGAGAGAGGAAGTAGTCAGCTTAAAATCCGGGTGCAGGGACCACATATTAAAAAATTTCCAGGGGAGATTCCCGGGAGGGGGAGCAGAATGAAGGGAGACCACGCATGGGAATGATCAGAAAGCCCCGGGGGGAGGAAGATGGCCGAAGTGGGAGGGCAATGATGGATCCATTGGCTGTTGACAAGGGCTCTATCAAGCTTGGAAGAGACGGATCCGTTCGACCAGGTGAAGAAACAGCCTTCGGAATTAATTTCATGAAGGCCGAGAGAATAACAGCAATCTCGAAGCCCATTGATTTCTCTGGAAGGCACACGAGTATTGCTTCTTCGATCCTCAAGAGACATGATAGCATTAAAATCCCCCATAAGAATCCACGGAGAGGAGATCTGCTCATTAAAAGAGGAAAGATTAGACCAAAGAGCATTCCGAGCAGCTATGGAATGGAGGCCATAAATAAAGGAAGCTGTGATGGAAAGCTTGCTGATTTTGCAGGATAACGCCATGTGGATAACTTGTGGGGTGGCCTCTAAAATAGCAGCAGAAATCTTACATTCGTTCCAAATAATGGCGATCCGACTATTTGGAGAAGTGTCAAAATTTGAAGTAATATTCCAGCCAGGAAGCCTTCTGGAGATGAAGGATTGGATAGTTGAAAGAGATGATTTAGACTCAAGGATACCAAGGATGTCAATATTCGAACTACGGATGAGGTTGTAAACCGCATCCTGTTTAAGGGGTGAGTTCAGACCCCTTACGTTCCATGTGGCAAAAATCATTGGGAGGAGGGGGCAGGACCCCTAGCTGATTTGATTTTTTTTGCATCCCGCGAATGACGACAATCTGGTGCCACTTACAGTGGAAGGGCCATTTGGTTTCGGGGGTCGCCCGGATTTAGTTCTCATAACAATCTGGAAAGGGGTGGCATGATCCGATTCAGATTGAAGCGCCAGATCCAGGTCTAGAAGGCCTTCAGCCGGGAGAGACTCGCCATCAGTAGGAAGGGGAGTCTGAAGGGAGGGGACAAAAGAGGGGCAAGGGTCACAGGAGACTGTCACTGGACATGTAGGGATGGGGAGGGAGGGAGCGGAGGGGGAGGTAGGAATGGGAAAAGATGAAGAGCATGAAGGCTGATCATTTGGAGGGTCTTTAGGAGAGGAGGGGATTTCTGAGATGAGAGGGATGGGAGGGGAAGGGGGGATGGGGGGGATGTATTGTTTCGGAATGATGGGGGAGGCTCGGGGGAGAGAGGGAGGGGGCGGGATGAAGTTTTCGGGGCCGGGGGAAGATTAGGAAGTGGAGTGAGGTTGCAAGTTTCAGCTTTGTGACCAAGCATAGAGCATTTAGGGTAGAGAATTGGTTCGGTTTCGTATTTAACTTTCTGGAGAATTGGTTGCGGATTGGCGGGCTGCTAAGGAGACCCTTATCAGTGGAAAGGGGATGGAGGGGAGCTTCGGGGGACAGGTCCAGGATCGGGAGGGAGGGGGGCGTAGGAGAGGCTACGGCTTTTTCTTTTAGAGGAGTGTCCTCCGAGAGGAAAAGCTGGGGCAGGGGGGATCAGGGATGGAAAGACCAGCTGGAGAGTCCATGGAGGGAGGGGGGGACGGGTCGGGATCAAGTCGGGGGACAACCACAGCCGCCTTCTTTTTTTCCTTTTTTGAATCTTTAGTGCGTTTCCCAGATTTTGGGGGATTTGAGACACACGGCTCATCCATATCAGCCATGAATTCACTGAATATAATTTTCTTCGGCATGATGAAAATGGTGGGGAGGTTTGCTGGGTGAAAAGAAGAGGGGACGATTTGCAGAGAGGGAGGACTGGGGGAGATAGAAGCAGATGATGTGGCTAAAATAACAGGGGGATAATTAACAAGTATTCAGGAGGGGGGGGGGGGGGGGGCGCNGGGGGGGGGGGGGGTAGCCATGCAGAAGAAAAGTGGAAAGACGTAAGTATGGTGTCACGTGGCAGTGAGGCCGTGGTTGTGGGTATACCAGTGAGGATCAGAATACTGAAGCGGAAACCCAGCAAAATTTGCAGATTTAAGAACTGTATCTTCAGTCCCAGAGAAGCAAGCCGAATACTGTGGAATGCCAAGGTTTTCCAATTAGAGAATATCCTGGAGAGCTGGAAAACGTTAAGGGGACGATGACGTGGCTGAAAATAATTTGTAAGCACTCAGGAAGGGGAGGGGGGGGGGG
>QAOC01031909.1:73364-89802 GCA_003255005.1 Begonia fuchsioides
GCCTCGGCCTTGGTAGTGTCTTGGGCTGGAAATCCGTCCATTTGATGACTAGGCTTGATCCTCTTCATTCTCTAAGTCTCTAAGTGCTGAAAAGAAATGTGGCGATCGGCCACTTATTGAAGATGGCCGAGACCCTAATGGGTCTCGGCGTGGGCCGCGTTAGGTGGCCCGGTCGAAGCGATGTTGGTGCGCGCCGTGGTCGTGTCTCTGGTGCCCTGGGCCGCATTGTCCGGCCCAGCGTGTGCGGTCAAGGTGAACCTCGTGGTCGTTGGCCCGGCGTGCGCGGTCAGGCTCGTGTGTCCCGCGGTAAAGGCCTCCATGTCTGATCCGGCATGTGCGGTCAAGGTCGCGGCGTGTGCGGTCAAGGTCGCGCGCTCCGCGTCATGGGCCGCCATGTCCGGCCCGGCGTGTTCGGTTAGGCTCGTGTCCAGCCACGTGATGGACGTCTTGGGCCTTTCTTGGTCATCTTCTGTGGGTGTCTCCGAGGTTATGTTTCCTACAAAATAAGCAACTAAGTTAGCATAAAACTCTCGGCCCAATGGGGTGGAGTCCCATTGTACATCAGGTCCGCCTTGAAATGTTATTTCAAGCGAGCAGCAGGTAGAATCCTTTGAAGATGACTCAAGCACGCGACGAGGTATTGTAAGTTGCAGAGTGGACTTGCTGCCACGATCCACTGAGAGTCAGCCTCACGTCACATTGATTCGTCCTTGATGTGCCACCAAGTAGGGTTGGCACGTCTTGGGTTGGTCTGGTGCACGCACGCAGGGCTCGGATTGGGGGCGAGTGCGGCGCACGGGAAAATGATTCAGGCGAATGGTAGATTTGTGAAGGGAGATTGAAATGGAATGGAAATGTAGGGAAATGGCTTGTGAATGAAAGAAATGGCTCGAAGGAATAATGGATTGGCTCGGGTGGCCGAATGAAGGGCGTAGTCAGTCAAAGGGGAAGGAAGTGAAAGCTCGTGGGAGAGGATGGACTCTGAAGAGTTTTGGGTTTAAGATGGCTGGACAATTCGATCACTTGAGCAAACAATGTGATCGGTTGGTAGGCCTTGTAGGATCAAGATTAACCTAAGTGGGGGTGGGGGGGGGGGGGAATTAGGTTAACTAAACTTTTTCGTAAGTTCAAGAATTTAACGATTATCTCTTCTTTGATTTAGTTATCAATTCAATACGCAAGCACAATCAACAAATATAAAAGTTGAGAGTGAGAGAGATATTAACACCGGTTTGGTAACGCGGTTTGGCCAACCTTGCCTACGTCTGCGCTTCAAGGTACCTCCTTGAAGATCTTTCCCGCTCAAACTTTGAGCTTCACTTCGATTGACTTACGGGTGTTAACCAAACCTTTTGACTCTTTTCTTGAAGAAGCATCACCCCTTTTACAATAATCGTTCGAAGAACAAATTACAATTTGTACGGTTTTTAATAGACCGACTCACTCAATCTCAAGAATGATATACAAGTTTAAGTAGTAGGATTTGAGAGAGTTAAAGGTTCGAGAAATGAATTTGGCAGCACTTTGGCGTAGTTTTCTCTCATAAAAAATTATCACTTAAAAATGAGATCGCTTCATCTATTTATAGATTGCTGCTGTCTGTCCAGTTGGGTCGACACAAGCACTAGCCAGTAGACGCATAAAAAATATAGCCGTTGAGAGTTTTCTGACCTTTGGTGCTGATCTGCTGAATTGGGTCGACACATTTGCTGTTAGGGTCGACACAAATTCTTCTCTAGAAATTATTGTTGTCGACACAATGTTTGTACGGTCGACACAACCTTGAAGAATCCTTTTCTTAGAAGAGCTGGGGTCGACACAAATGTTTGTTGGGGTCGACACAAATCTAAAGGATTTGTTTCTAGAAAAGGCTAGGGTCGACACAAGTAATATGGGGGTCGACACAAAATTTGTTGGCTAGAACGTTAGAGTCCACATGTAAAATGCAGGTGGGGTCGACACAAGAATTTTAGTAGGGTTGACACAATGTGAGTGCTGGGGTCAACACAAACAGTTTGGTTGGGTCGACACATTTGCACGTTGTACTGCCTTTTTTGGTCGACACAAGATTTACAGGAAGGTCAAGACAATTGGAATGACTCGCCTCTATTTTGATTAGGGGTCGACACAAAAACTCTAAGGGTCGACACAATCAATGAAAGACTGATCTTTTGGATTTTCTGAGGGTCGACACAAACACTATGGGTTGACACAATTTACGAAGGCTAAGCTTAAGGATTTTCTAAGGGTCGACACAAACACTATGTGTCGACACAATTTATGAAGGTTGAGCTTTTGGATTTTCCTAAGCGACACATCGACACTATGGGTCGACACAAATTATGAAGGCTGAGCTTCTAGATTTTCCTAAGGGTCGACACATCGACACTATGGGTCCACAAAAACTGCATATATATATCAAATTTCTGCAGCACCTAAACAAATTGTTAGACTTTAATTGTACCCTTCAAATAGGGCATTTCTCATAAATGGTTAAGTCTAATTTAAACATTGTAAAGTAGTTTATTTTATCTTTCACGCTCATCTTACATAGTTATCATCAAAAAAATAATTGATTGCTTTAAAAACACTTTTAAGGCCAAAAGGCCTTGCCGCACTCGGATTTGACGCACCGATCGAACCTGCAACGGGTGATGCTCTTGGCCGGATATTACTCACCAGAGAAGAGTACGTCATAAAGAGCTTCAACTTGTTAGGAAGAAGGTGCGTAGGACAATTTTTATTCAAATTCTCTCTGCCTTCTAAGTAGAATGCCGATACACTTAAATAACACTTAAAATAAAATTGAAAAAGAAAAAGTCTAAGCCCTACGATTCGGTGGACGACTTGGATCAACCGGGGGAAGATGCTCCTTGACTTTAGTGCGACCAAACACGCTCCTCTTCAGCTGAAGGTTCAAACCATTATGGATATGTGCGGCTGAATTTGAATGGAGAACGTGGTGGACAAGGGAAGACCTTCGGTTGACCGAGCGAGTGTGTGCGCGGGCCCTTTTCAAAATGTCGATCCAATTTGATCACACTCTGGACAACGGGGGATCCTTTTGGGCTAATTCGAAATGGATCTTCCAGGTGTTTGAAGTTGACCGAATGAAGGTGCACGCCCAGCTAATTTCAAAGAAGATCCGCCTTTGGGCATGGGTGCGTGCGGGCTTGTTCAAATCGGCAACCTCAGGCTGACCGAGTTCCGGACAACTCGGGATTAGCTCGGGCCAATTTGAAATAGTCACTCCGGTTGTCTTGGGTTGACGAAATGGAGGTGCGCGCCCGAGTATTTTGAAAGAAGATCCGCTGTGGTTCTGGAGTGCGCGTGGGCAATTCAAATAGTCGACTGAGGTTTGACCAATCTCCGGGTTTTGAGGGATCCGCACGGGCCATTTTGAAATGAGAGATCCCGATGATCCTGTGTTAACCGAGTGAAGATCCGCGCTCGGTCAATTTGCACGTTGGTCCGTTATGCTCATGGGCTCGCGCGGGCTCGTTCAAAATGTCGACCAAGGGTTGACTCCTCTCCGGACATCAGGAGATTGGCGCGAGCCAATTTGAAATAGCGACTCCTTTGGTTGGCTGAGTGTTGATGTGTGCGCAGTCAATTTAGATGAAGGCCAGTTGGGCTAACAGATGCGCGCGGGCTTGTCCAAAATAACGTCCTCGGGTTGATCATGCTTCGGACATCAGGGAATTTATTTGCTGATAAATTAAATAAAAATAAATGTGACCGAAATTTGGCCCAAGATGGCCGAAGACTCGGTCTTCATGGGTGAGCACTCGATCCATGTGAATTGGATCAAGCAATCTTCCACGTGGGTCACTTATTTCATTGGACAGAAATCTTAGAGGATTTCGGCAAGGCCGACGACCAATTCTTCTCTGGTCGTCGGGTCATGGTCGTGGGGGTGGGCGCCGGGCGTGTCATTTGCACGAGCGGATCAAGAAGCACATTGAGCGGAAAAACGAAAAGTATGCGACCGTGGCCAACAGGAAAAGGAAAGAGAAGATTTTCCGAGTGGGAGATCTTGTGTGGCTAAAGACTCGGCATTTTAAACACAAACATGCCAAATTACTTCCAAGGGCCGAAGGACCCTTCCGAGTGGCCGAGCAAATTAATCCGAACGTGTACAAGATTAGCCTTCCCGGCGAACCCGAGGTATTAGTAACGGCTAATGTGCAAGACTTATCCCCATACTTAGACGATGACAGTCATGAAGAAGAGGACCCCGAGAGTGGAGATTTGGGGACACGAGACTCGGGCCCAACGGACCGAGAATTTTATACTAACTTGGTTGTTCGTTTTGTAGGAACCATATCCTCGAAAACACCTTCAGAGTTAGACCGAGACCGACCCAAGATGAGCATCACGAGGCTGCCCAACTTAGACACGGCGGGTCACGGACCAGCCGACACGGCCCATGCCGCGGCAGACCGCAACGTGACCGCACCTCATGGGCCAGCTGACACGGCCCACGCCGAGTCCCATTAAGGGGCTCGGCCTTCTTCAATAAGTGGCCGACCGCCACATTTCCCTTCAGTAAATAAAGACTTAGAAGAGTAAGAAGAGCAAGCCCAAGACACGGGAAGATGAATTAAAAGCCCGCGATCCAACCAAGGCCGAGGCCCATACAAAGCTCAAGACATCCACAAGCAACTTTCAAATTACTCCGTACCAAAACTTCATGGAAGAAGCCTTTTAGCGGGAGAATAACATGCAAGAAGGATACGGAAGATTCGCATGCAGAAAATCCCATAAGACAGGGAGATCGAATCTTCCCGTATCCCCACGCGCTCTCCGCGATCACCGGACGACACCCTGGCGCCACGAATCAAACAAAATCCTGAGATCCTCGCGCCACCTCACCGATCCGAGTCTTCACAATCCGAGACGTCCAACCAATCAACGACTTACAATTCTTACTTAGTATTTTTCCTTTTATGTTTTTGTTTATTTAAGGGGCATCTCGCCTCTATTGAACTTAGAGAATTTTCAAATCAAAATTGTGTTTACACACCTTCAACCTTCGGTCGAAGCTCTCCCTCGTCGATCCTTCTCCGGTGCGTCACATCCGGCCAAGTCTCGGCAACCCTTGTGAGTGAACGGTGCGTCATATCCGAACACGAGCAAGGTCTACCGATTTGAACACTTATTCGTTCAAGTGTTCAAAGCGTCATCTCCACCTCCATAAAACTACACCTCTCAGAATACCCTTTCCAATTTCCCGAACGACCTCTTTTACCGATTCCGGTCCATACTCTTCCCTCTGAACCACATTCGTTTTCATCCGAGCCACTCCCATATTTTCACCTTCAATCCGCCTTATTTCCATCTCATTACACTGCCAGAACACAACTCCACAAATCGCCCGACCCGATTTTCTGACCGCCGTGCATGATACCTCACCCGAGGCACGTTCACGCTCATCTTCCGACCACGGTGCGCCGCTCATCGATTGACAGCACATCAGACCCGACGACCACCCAAACCTTGGTCGTCAGCCTTGCCAAAGTCCTCTAGGGCTTTGGCCCGTTGGCATAAGTGACCGACATGGGAGAACGCTCGACCCAAATCCCCACGGATCAAGTGTTCAACCATGGACCCTATTTTCGGTCACACTTAGTTTATTTCTTTTCAGCCAGCAATTAGCCTTAGAAAAGAAAGAGAAGACAGCCCAAGAAGAGGAACGCACATTCCATAGGCGAAGGCCTACGAAGGACCACCTCGGCCGAACATTGACCGGCCCACGGTCAAGCCTCGGCCCACTAGAAGACCTTGACGAAATTCCATCGGCCACTTTACTTAAATCTTTAAGTAATCTGGTTATTTGGTCAAGGAAAAGATAAGGTTTGAGTTTGACACGGATAAATCTCAAGATATCCGAAGAAGATCCACCGGGCGCGCACAAAATCCGTCCATCAAACCACCGGCGCAACAAGAGGGATTTTTATCCAAGTAATCAGTGCTAAAGTTGCCATATTCATTGGAGAATCGTTGGACAACAACTTTTCAAAAATAGCACGGACAAATCCCAAAATATTAGGAGAAAGGTTCAACCGGTCACATTTCCAAGCACCCGCGCGCGCACCAAAATTGTTCATCGAGCCATCGGCGAAAAAACAGAGATTTTCATCCATATAATCCATGCTAAAGCTGCCATATTTGTAGGAGGATCATTGGATAACAACATTTTCAAAATGGCACGGACAAATCTTGTGATGACATGAAGATAAGGTCAAACCGCGCACACAAGACCGTTCACCAACAAACCGGCGAGCCACAAGGGATTTTATCCATAAAATCCGTGATCAATCTATTGAATCTTCAGAGGATCTTCGAGCAAGAACTTTCCACAATATCCTCGCGGATCCCAACATATCCGAGATCGGATTAACCACCGGTTCGGTCTTTTTCAAGTCGCCCGCGCACATTCATGAACCATTGCCGGACAACCAAGGAACCAGACCACGTGACACTTTTCGTTGACCACCAAGAGACTTTTAGGAGCCCCGGATCCGAATTGGCACGAGCCAATCTTTCATGGCTCGAAGATTATTACAACCAGTGCACCCTCTTAGTCAACCAAGGTCACCTTCGGTCAAGACGCAAAACCAACCGTGCCAATCTTCATGAACCAAGCCTAAAGTCAACCAGAGACCTTCCTAAGCAATCTTAGGCGTTCAAGTCATCCAAGGGCTTAATTTATCTTTCTTAGCTTTTTATCTTTTACGTTTTTCTATTTAAGTATAACACTTACACTATTTTCAATAGAGTGAATTTTAGAGTAAAATTGTGCATTGCACCTTCTTCCCGAAAGGTTTGAAGCTCTCTCCGATGTATAGTTCTCCAGTGAGTCATATCCGGCCGAGAACGTCAACCCTTTGCACGTACGTTCGGGTGAGGAG
Source organism: Begonia fuchsioides (assembly GCA_003255005.1). Lineage (NCBI taxonomy): Eukaryota > Viridiplantae > Streptophyta > Magnoliopsida > Cucurbitales > Begoniaceae > Begonia > Begonia fuchsioides. Next base: position 80,279 of record QAOC01031909.1, read on the forward strand.
AATACCTTGATTGCTCAGGTATTCAAATTGTTCATCCATCCCCTCTCTAAACTCGCAAGAGTTTATCCATTCCATCCCCCGAGCTATCAATCCCTCCATTACCTAAATTCACCACCTTTTTCACCTTCCGAGCCATTACCATATTTTCCCGAGCCATTCCACTTTTCATACGACCATTCCCCATATTTCCCATCACCATACGCTTCCGCAACCCAACTTCACAATTCGTACACGCCGTTTTCCTATTTGCCGCACGTACCACCAATCCGAGCCCCGCATGCGCGCATTCTTCCGACCAACGGTGCGCCGACCCCCAAGGAAGGCGCATCATCTTGGTATTAGAGCAAAAAGGTCCAAAGGTTCGATTTTTATTCACCTCCACAATTTTTTTTTTCGAACCCTATATTTTGTTTTCACGAGCGGACGATCCGATGCTCGCCGAGCCAAGTACCCGAGAGGGTCCGAAGCTCTTGATGATCCGACGAGCCTTATTGACTCAACCTCATCAAGCGGACCAACAACGTGAGCATCTTTTTCACAGCCTATGTTTAATCAAGGAAAAAGTTTGTTCCTTGATTATTGATGGTGGAAGTTGCGCCAACATGGCTTCCAATTTTATGGTCGAAAAATTGGCGCTACCGACCACCGAACACTTGGCGCCATACAAACTCGGGTGGATTACCGATTCGAAAGGTATATGGGTCACCAAACAAACCTGAGTTGATTTCACACTCGGCCATTACAACGACACGGTAATTTGTGACGTGGTACCAATGGAAGCCACTTACTTACTTCTCGGACGGCCATGGCAATTCGACCGAGACGCACTACACCATGGCCGATCCAACCAATATTCATTTAAATGGAACGGGCGTAACATCATATTGGCTCCCTTGACACCGGAGCAAGTTGCCAAGGATGAGGCCGAAAAGAAAGAAGCCTTGGCCCAATTGGCGATGTTGAAGGAACAAAAGGAGTTAGAGCGTACCATCGACCAAGGTGAACCCATTATTAAGCTCATTGACCGAGAGCCTAATAATGCAAATAAAGACCAAGTCCCAGAGATTATTGTACCTCCTCTTGATCATGGCAAAGACGGGTTCCCAAAGAAACTACCCGACGGTTTACCACCCTTCCAAGGGACCAAGAAACCATTTATCCTCCAACATAAAATCTCATTATCAACCGGGACTCCTTACAAAATAAATCCAGCAAAGGTGCAATTTTTAGTGAGCCAAAAAAGGTGGTTACTTACACTTGGTCCAAATAAGCTCTTTGTCAAGATCCTTCACCGAAAGCATGGATTTTTCATTGACAAATTTCAGAAAAAGTTCCCAAGGAAACCTCCCGACAAATCACCACCCTTTCGGAATGATGAGCAACATATTAACCTCCAACCGGGAGAGGTTAATGAAGGAAAAACAGATTTGAGGACAAATCCTCAAGTACCCCGGGAGGATGATGTGCAACGGGAGCACATCATGGACATATCCCCAATGAGCACGGGGTTATTGGCTAATTTAGTTGCTTGTTTTGCAGGAAACATAGTCTCGGAGACAATATCCAAGGCAATTCAGGAGTGACTAAGGACTTTGCTCGGTTTGCATCCGAGAATCCCCGGCCGAGACATGGCCAGCTCGCCCGGCCATGAAATGCCCGACGAGCCCGGCCGAGACACACCCGGCCCACCCGGCCATGACACGCCCGGAGCCCAGCCCCACGACCACGACCCGACGACCACCCAAGCCTCGGTCGTCGGCCTTGCCAAAGTCCTCTAGGGGCCAAATGATGTGCCTTCGGGTTATGTTGGCACGTCGGGGGGTAGCCGAACTCACGGATCACGTAGCCGATGAGTTTCGTGATCGTGCTCCGTCCAGAATCTGTCGTGCGGAAGCGTATAAAACGTGGTGGTTGTGTAATGGGATGTATTTGGTGAGGTTCGCTCGAGGAGATTATGAGATGGCTCGGGCGAATGTGAATATGGCTCGGGCGAATGTGAATATCACTCGTGAATGGTGCGGTAACGGGAAGGTTAGAAGGTGGCTGAGGGATGATTTAGATCCAAAACACTCGAGCAATCAAGTGTTTGAATCGAGTAGACCTTGCTTCTTCAGAGGATCTTCGAGCAACAACTTTCCACAATATCCTCGTGGATCCCACCATATCCGAGATCGGATCAACCATCGGTTTGGTCTTTTTCAAGTCGCCCGTGCACATTGATGAACCATTGTCGGACAACCAAGGAACCAGACCACGTGACACTTTATGTTGACCACCGAGAGCCTTTTAGAAGCCCCGGATCCAAATTGGCACGAGCCAATCTTTCATGGCTCGAAGATTATTACAACCGGTGCACCCTCTCGGTCAACCATGGTCACCTTCGGTCAAGACGCAAAACCAACCGTGCCAATCTTCATGAACCGAACCTAAAGTCAACCAGAGACCTTCCAAAGCAATCCAAGACGTTCAAGTCATCCAAGGGCTGAATTTATCTTTCTTAGCTTATTTTTCTTAGTTTAGTTATCTCTACGTTTTTGTCTATTTAAGTGTAACACTTACACTTGAATCAATAGAGTGAATTTTTTTAGAGAAAAATTGTGCAAAGCACCTTCTTCTTGAAAGGTTTGAAGCTCTCTCCGACGAATACTTCTCCGGTGAGTCACATCCGGCCGAGACCGTCAACCCTTTGCACGTACGTTCGGTGAGTCATATCCGAATGCGGGCGAGGTCTATCGAGGATAATACCGTGATTGCTCAGGTATTTAAATTGTCCATCCATCTCTATCTCTAAACTCGCAAGAGTTTATTCATTCCATCCCACGAGCTTTCAACCCCTTCATTACCCAAATTCACCACCTTTTTCACCTTCCAAGCCATTACCATATTTTCCCGAGCCATCCCTCTTTATACGACCATTCCCCATATTTCCCATCACCATAAGCTTCCGCAACCCAACTTCACAATTCGCACACGACATTCATCTGAGCCCTGTGTGCGCGCATTCTCCCAACCCACGGTGCACCGACCCCCAAGGAAGGCACATCATCTTGGTATCAGTGCAAAAATCCTATTTTGATACCCTCCAAAAATTTTTCCCGACATTTATTCATGATGACTCGAAGCGGTGCCATTCAAAACACCGCCCGTGATCAAGCTACGACGAGTGAACAAACTATGTTCTCCGATCCGTGAGAACCCGAGCATAACACTCAAGAGCAGTTTGATGCAATGAATAGAAGGATGGATGCTATGGTGCAAAGGCTCGACGAAATAGCCGAGCAAAATCGTGCACAACCCGCGCAACGACGCACGCCGCCACCGAGGCGACGAACCGGATCCGGACACCATCGAGCTCAACATCGTGGCTCGGACGGATCCGACGAAGAATTTTTCCTGGACCATCACTCGGATTGGGATGAGGAATGGAGGTTGCCGAAATTAAATATTCCATCTTTTAATGGGGCCTCCAACGGAGATAAATTTCTTGATTGGGTGGAAAAGGTCGATAAATTTTTTTACCTTTACAACCATTCAGAGAAATTAAAGGTTCAATTGGCATCTTTAGAACTCACGGATTATGCGAGCCTTTGGTGGGATAGTCTCCGAGCACAAAGGAGGAGAGACCGAGAAGGCGAGATCACAACATGGCGAGCCATGAAGGATCTCATGCGGAAAAGGTTCGTCCTGAGCCATTACCGCCAAGAATTATTCCTCCAATTACAAGGGTTAAGGCAAGGTAATTCATCCGTTGATGAATACCTTACAGATTTTGAGACACTTCGGATTCAGTGTGATTTGGCCGAACCCGAAGAACAAGTTATGGCGCGGTTCACCCGAGGCTTACACCTAGACATTGGTGATGTCGTGGAATTGCAGCCTTTGGAGTCCTTTGATAGCCTAATTCAAATGGCTCTAAGGGTCGAAAGGCAGATCAAGCGAAGGGGCAAAGTCGTGAGTCCACGCTCGGCCCCGAAGGAGACCACGTCGTACCGACCAGCGCCTAGACCCGATGATCGCAGCACACCATACCGGCCCGCGCCGAGACCCGACGACCGCAGCACGACACCAAACCCATGGGCCTGATGTGCAACCCGAGCACATCATGGATCAAGCCCCGACCGACCCAACGAGCCCACCCGATTTTACTAATTTAGTTGCTCGTTTTGCAGGTCTCTTAGTCTCGGAAACACCTTCCGAGCATGATCGGGAATGGCCCAAGCACTCCGTTACTTGGTGCTCGGCCATTCCCGGCCCCAACGCATACATCTAGCCATGTCTGACCGTACCCAGACACGACACACCCGGCAGCCCGGCCCACGACGCAACCGAGGCTTGTGACCGAGACACGCCCTGCGCCCGACGGACACTCGACGACCCCGATCCGACGACAACCCAAACTTCGGTCGTCGGCCTATCCAAAGACTACTAGGGCTTCGGCACAATAATAAGTGGCCACCGTGAGAGAACGCACAGTCCGATCCCCTTGGATCGCGCGGCCCACCCAACGCCGAGCCCGGCCACCTTAGCTTATTTTCAGCATTTAGAAGACTTAGTGAAGAAAGCAAGAAGTCTAAAGACAAAGGACGCTGAATGCACCATTGGAAGCCCACGATGGCCGAGCCTCTCACGAGACACGGCCCACTATCGGCCCATTCGAAGACTTAGCAAAATTCTATCGGCAAAACTTACTTAATCTTTAAGTATTTTGGTTATTTGGCTAAGATATGGAAGAGATTCATAATCGCATGAGCATATCTTCGTGATGACCGTAGATCACCCATCGAACGCACGAGCATGGTCGATCACCGAACCACCTATGATTATCAAGGGATTTTCATGCACCAAATCCTTGGAGCAACTATTAAATCTTCAGAGGATCTTCAATCAACGGATTTCCTCAACAAACTCACGGATCCCTTGAAGCTCGCCCATGACAGACCGCCGGCTCGGCCCATCTAGACGTGCTCGCGCACCAACTTGAGTCATCACCGGTCCATCAAAGAACCAGACCGTGCGCTACCTTTTGTTGACCACCGAAGAGACTTTAGAAGCCCCGGATCCAGATTGGCTCGAGCCAATCCTTTATTCATTCGGAGCTCCGCCCATACCGACGCACCCTCTCGGTCAACCGGTCAACAACAAGACAACCTCGGTCGAACTTCAAACCAACCCGCGAGGAACATGCATGAATCACGGACATGGACTTCTCCAAAGTCAACATGAAGCGTTTGATCAATCTAAAGGCCGAAAGCTTCCTTCTTCTTAGATAGTTAGTTCAATTTTATGTCTTTAAGTATTGTATTCGATTTCCGTTTTCAATAGAGAGAATTTTGGTAAAAATTGTGCATTGCACCTTCTTCCCGAAAGGATCGAAGCTCCCTCTCGATAACTCCCCTCCGGTGAGTCATATCCGGCCGAGCGTTATCAACCCTCAAGTGTTCATCGGTGCGTCATATCCGGGAAGACATTCAAGGTCTACCGAAGTCAACACTTTGATTGCTCAAGTGTTGAAACGTACATCCATCCATTACCTTCACCATCTTCATCCCCGAGCATTCAAATTCCTCCACAAGCCGATTCCGGTCCACATTATCACCACCAAGTCATCTCCGTAAACTACCGAGCCATTCCCAAAATTCCACCACCAAACCTCCTTATTTCCATCACATTACGCTTCCGCAAACCCCATCCTAAATTGGCCCGAGCCAATTTCCCGATCGCCGTACACGCGACCCTCCCGGTTACGTGAAAAGCAACAAGTTCGATAAAGTGTGTGCGATCCTGGTGCCCACAGCACACCAAGGCCTGATGGTGTTCCTTCATGGTGTCCCATGTCGAGACATCCGGTCTCCTTTCGCGCCGGAGTTGTGCTCGGTGGCACCTCCACCAAAGTACCGCATAGTCCGTAAATTCCAAAGATGCTAATTGTACCTTTAAATTCTCGGAATAATTATAAAGGTTAAAAATTGAATCAACCTTTTCAACCCACTCAAGGTAGGTGTTCCCATCGGCGGTCCCGTTGAAAGAGGGAATTGTGATCTTCGGAAGTCGCTTTTCATCTTCCCGATTAATGTGATGGTTCGGGAAGTACTCATCATCGGACTCATCCAAATCATGTGGTCGGGCTTGGAAATCTCCATTCCCGGGTCTTCGCGTGGGTGGAGGCGCGGCCGGGTGTTGCGCTTGTTGATTGGTCATCGTGTCCAATCATTGGAGGATCGATTGCATTAAGCGCTCGTTAGCCAAAAAACGTTCTTCCATCCGCTGGTTGTTAGTATCCAATTGCTCTTGGATACTTGGCTCATGCTCGGGCGGTCCGGAGTGGAGCGTTTGTTCGCTCGTGGTGGCATTGTCGCGGTTGTTTCCGTGAACGGCTCCGCTGCGTGTCACCATGCGTTCCATGATGTAAAAATTGGATTTTTACACTCAAAATAGGAACTTTGGCTCTGATACCAAGTTGATGTGCCGTCAATCGATGAGCGGCGCACCGTGATCGGAAGATGGGCGTGCGCGGGACCCGGAGGAGGTAACGCGTACGGCGGTCGGAAAATATGGTCGGGCGATTTTTGGAGTTAGGTTGCGGAAGTGTAATGGGATGGAAATAAGGGGGATTGAAGGGGAAAATATGGGAATGGCTCGGATAAAAACGAATGTGGTTTGGAGGGGAGAGTATCGACCGGAATCGGTAAAGTAGTCGTTCGGGAAATTGGGAAGGGGATTCGGAGGAGTGTAATTTATGGAGGTGGAGATGACGCTTTGAATACTTTGAACGAAGTAGTATTCAAACCGGTAGACCTTACTTGTGTTCGGATATGACGCACCGTTCACTCGCAAGGGTTGCCGAGACTTGGCAGGATGTGACGCACCGGAGAAGGATCGGCGATATGAGGGAATTATCAAAAGGCTAGAAGCACTTGTATTGATAAAAATTCACTAAGTTCAATAGAGGCTAAGTGCCTCTTAAATAGACAAAAACATAAAAGGAAAAATACTAAGTAAGAATCGTAAGCCGTTGATCGAGTTGGACGTCTAGGATTGTGAAGGCTTGGATCGGTGATGTGGCGCGAGATTTGCAGGATTGCGTGCCATCGAGGTGTAGCCGGGTCCGGGTGCTCGGGCGCGCGCATCATCGCTGTCGGTATGCAGCTGGATCCGGGTGCACGAAGGAGTGCGTCAGCGTTGTGGAGGGCGCGGCCGGGTCGCGGTCGGGTGCGCGCGCGGGTGGGCGCTGCCGGATTTGTTGAAGCGGGCGCGCCTGATTCTTGGGATTTTCCGACGTGATTGGGATCTCCGAGTATCATGGGATTTTCCGTGTGCGAATCTCCCCTTATCTCTCTAGTTGATATTTTCCTGCTAAAAGGTTCCTTCCATAAGATCTTGGCACGGTTGAAAACGTTAAGTGCTCGAGGGTTTCTTCAAGTTGCTTGGGCCTGGGCCATGTTGGATCGCGGGCCTTTTACTTCATCTTTTCGTGACTTGGGCTTGCTCTTCTTACTCTTCTAAGTCTCTAATTGCTGAAAGGAAATGTGGCGCTCGGCCACTTATTGAAGATGGGCCGAGGCCCTTAATGGGACTCAGCATGGGCCGTGTCGGCTGGCCCGCGGGGCGCTGTCTGGGTGCGGTCTGTCTCGCCGTGCGCCGCGGCTGGCCCGGTGTGGGCGACCTCGGCGCGATCTGTCCTGCCTGGCGCCATATCCGTGGGCCCGATGTGGGCGGTCTTGGCGCGGTCTTCGGTGTCCGACTCGGGGTGCCACATGATGCACGTTCTTGGCCGGTCTTGATCTAACTCCGAGGGTTTCTCCGTGATTATGTTCCCTACAAAATGAGCAACCAAGTTAGTATAAAAGTCTCGGTCCGTTGGGCCCGAGTCTCGTGGCACATCAGGGCCCCGACAAGAGTGGTGTACACCAAGCCACAAGACACGAGAGAAGAGAAGCCACGGGCCCGTGAGATCCAATGTTTCAAGTGTCTCGGACGAGGCCACGTTGCGGCCCAATATCCTAACCGACGTATGATGACTATCCTCGAAGGGACCGAGGAAATTATTAGCGAGGACAAGGGCCAAGCCGAGGCCGAGGAAAAACTGAGCCCGGTCGAAAGGGGAACCTTTCACGCTCAAGATGGGCCAAGGCTCATGATGACCCACCAAGCCGAGGCCAAAGTAAAACCGAGCCCGATTGAAGGCGAAATCATCCACGCCCAAGATGGGCCGAGACTTATGATGATCCGACCCATCCTTACCACGCAATAACAACCGGAGGATCATCAATGCACCAATCTCTTACTGGCAGAGACCTTGGATTATATCGGGATGAGTTCCCGGGAACACCGCCCGACGGATCACCGCCCCCTCTAGGGAACAAGCTCCTTACTCTACCGATCCGCACAGACAACATGCCGACCCGCGCCAAGGACCGAGGAACGGGGCCCCACACCGAGGCCATGGGCCCCAAAGAAAAACACGAGCGCCTCACCGACCACAAACCCGGGGAGATTGATAAAGATAAGATAGATTTGAGGACAAATCCTCAAGTACCCCGGGAGGATGATGTGCAATGGGACCACATCGCCGATCTAGCGCCGAGGAGCACGGCCAATTTTTCTAATTTGTGTCCTCGTTTTGCAGGAAGTTTACCTTCGGAAACAATGTCCGAGGAAAATCATGAGCGGCCAAGGACTTTGCTCGCTTGGCGTCCGGGCATCCCCGGACATGACACGTTCAGCGCCCAACCTCCGGCCCATGACACGGCCGAGGCTCGCGACCACGACCCGCCCGGTGACCAACGGGCGCCCCATGATCATGACTCGGCGACCCATGGAGACACGGTCGTCGGCTTTGCTGAAGTCCTCTAGGGCTTCGGCCCGTTGGAATAAGTGACCGACATGGGAGAACGCTCGATCCAAATCCCCACGGATCAAGTGTTCAACCATGGGCCCTATTTTCGGTCACACTTAGTTTATTTCTTTTCAGCCAGCAATTAGCCTTAGAAAAGGAAGAGAAGACAGCCCAAGAAGAGGAACGCACATTCCATAGGCGAAGGCCCACGAATGACCACCTCGGCCGAACATTGACCGGCCCACGGTCAAGCCTCGGCCCAAACTAAAGTGGCTTTCCGATCGGAACGAGTTTTCGGTCACCAAACAAACCCGAGTGGAGTTCACGATCGGCGGCTATAACGACACTGTCACATCCCATTTTCATACTTTCTTTTTATGCATAAGAAAATACTATTTTAACACATTTTATAAAAACTACAGCGGAAGACTTAATGATAGTTAAATCCATTTGATAAGAACACTAATTAACCATATAAAACTTCTTAATTAAACATTGTATTCGTTCAAAACATAAGGTTAATTTACAAACTTTGATAAATATGTATTATCAATCTCTTTTAAACATTACACATTTCAAAACACTAAACATCAAAATACATCTCCCACCGGTCGTCACTTAACGATCCAAGCATCTGCACCGGCTATACCTCCTCCACCATGTTGTATCAATGATAAGGAAAAACCTC
>QAOC01031909.1:93940-139470 GCA_003255005.1 Begonia fuchsioides
TGCGGAGTATGCAAAAAGGCCAAGACGAGGAATTTGGCCCAAGGATTATATCTACCACTACCGGTACCCGACCATCCATGGGAAGCTCTTAGCATGGATTTTGTGGTGGGCCTTCCACGAACCAACAACCGAAAGGATTCGGTCATGGTGGTAGTTGACCGATTCTCCAAGATGGCTTATTTTGTCCCATGTCACACGACCCACGACGCTCCGGCCATTGCCGATTTATTTTTCAAAGAGATAGTTCGACTACATGGCATCCCGAGATCAATAGTTTCCGATCGAGATGGTAAGTTCCTCAGCACATTTTGGAGAACTCTTTGGGCCCGACTTGGCACAAAATTATTGTTTAGCACGGCATTTCACCCACAAACGGATGGCCAAACGGAAGTGGTCAACCGAACACTTTGAGCACTTTTAAGGAGTTTTATTGGAAAGAAGACAGCAAAATGGGATACAAAGCTACCTTATATAGAGTTTGCATACAACCGGTGCAAACATTCCACCACGGACATGAGCCCATTCGAAGCGGCCTACGGATTCAATCCTACAACACCATTGGATCTACTACCATTACCGGCCCAAGAAGTTTCCAATCCAGACGGCCTCAAGAAGGCCGAGATTATTCAAAAGATGCACGAGCAAATTAAGAGCAACATTGAGAAAAAGAATGACAAATATGCCACGGCCGCCAATCGAAAGAGAAGGCAAAAAAATTTTCATGAGGGAGACCTTGTATGGCTCAAGACAAGGCATCTCAAGCATAAGCATGCCAAATTACTCCCAAGGGCTGAAGGACCGTTCCGGGTGATCGAGAGGATCAACCCCAACGCCTACAAAATTGAACTTCCGGCAGATCCCGAAGTATTAGCCACGGTCAACGTCCAAGACTTATCCCCTTACTTGGACCCCGATGAGGACCCCGAGGAGACTAATTTGAGGGTAAATCATCAAGTACCCCGGGAGGATGATGTGCTACCAAGCCCATCGGATACCGTAACACCGAGCCCATCGGCAACACCCTCAGCCATCACCCCATTTTCTAACTTAGTTGCTCATTTTGCAGGTACATTAGCCTTGGCAACTCCAACCGAGGTTGATAGAGAGCAACCAAGACGAGTGCTCACTTGGCACCCACAAGGCTCGGCCTACCCGGAGTGCGACACAGCCCACGCCGTGCCACATTAAGGGTCTCGGCCACCCCCGTAAATAAGTCACTAAGTGTCACATTTCTTTTCAGCAAATAAAGACTTGAAGAATAATAGAAGCCCAGCCCAAAGATGAAAGCAAACGCATGAGTAAAATTATAGTGTGCCCATTGGAGAAAATCGTTCGGCAAGGCTGCGCAGCGCGCTAAGTATCGGCCCAGGAGACACGGTCAACGCCGTGTCAACCCAAGGCGGACCACGCGAAGACCCAGCGCATGGTCAACTCGAGCGGCCAGCGACACCACCGTACTAGCCCAGCGCCCGACTATCCGTGCCAGCCCAACACATTGCCGACAGTCAGCGCCGTGTCAACCCCGGTCCATGCAAGTTCAAATTCTCAACGGCACGCCCGCGCCCACCATGTCAAAGCTCGGTCTCCGCACGTTCAAATCTCCAACGATCAGCCCGCGCTCGCCATGTCAAAGATTGGTCTCCACACATTCAAACTCCAACGGGACGCCCGCGCACGCCATGTCAACTCCGGTCTACACATGTTCAAAATCCGAAGACCATCCGTGCGCCACCTAAGCATCCCGCCGAGCTCCCAAACGGCTAAGTGCCATTCAAATATTCAAAGCTTCAAACGGATAGCTTCCACCGGCTAGTACACTTCAAATTCAAGTGTCAAACGGCTATCTCCCAAACGGCTACAAAGCATCAACGGCGAACGTGCATCCAAAGCTATCCGACGGCTCTTTTATTATTTTCTTAAGTTTAATTTTATGTTTTATTTTGTCTATAAATTAAGGCTTACATGCCTCATTGTAAGCAAGTTGAATTTGATAATCAAAAGTGCTTAGAGCCTTATTATCAATTCCATTTCCCGACGAGTCTTCTCCGTGAGTCCTTCTCGGCCAAGCCTCGTCAAACCTTGAGTGCATTCCGGTGAGTCATATCCGAGAGTGAAACCAAGGCCTACCGATTGAACACTTGATCACTCAAGTGTTCCAATCATCCAACCTCCGATCCATTCTACTTATCTTCCATCATTCACACCGTCCCGAACCATTAACCATCCTTCCCGAGCCAATCCCATTTCCATTCGAGCCTTCCTTTCATTCCCATCACCTAACTTCCGCATTTCCCATATTATCCGACAAATCCCACCTCACCTCTCTAAACGCCCGAGCCCTTTTCTCATTTACCGCAAACCATTACATCTTACAACCCACCCGACGCACCCTCGTTGCCTTAGCATGCATCCCGCGTACCTTAGGCACACCATGGCCTCCCTCGAGACAGCCTTCATGAAAATCATGCATGTAAAACATTTTCGTTCTTTTCATAAAACATGTTGCATGATCAATGCATATGCATGACATACAACATTCATATAACCTATAATCATCAAACAATTGCAAACAAGCACACAAACAATCCCAATAGTTTGGGTCGGTGTATTGTGCAATACACCCCAACAGAATATTATCCATACTTAATCTAGCACATAATCAATTCAAATCATAATCCATAAAGTCTACTCTTTGTATTGTAGTCCCAATTGGGCCAAAGAAATTCAGAGTTACTTACTTGAAGTCCTTAGCTTTAAGTTGATCACTTAATCCCTTAATCTTCAACACTTATCACTTGGTAACATTAATACATGAAAGAAAATTGAGTGAGCAATCTTGGATATACCCTGTTTTGTGGTAACTTCCAACAACTATAACTTGAGATACACAAGTCCAATAACAATGATTCAAGTGTGATAACTTTTTTGAAGATGTCTACTTTAAGTCATCTGAAGAAAGTAAAATCAAATTACTACTCGAAAACCTTGTAATAATTCAAATCTTAAAACTGTGCAGATTTGTCCGAAATTGGGAAATCTTGGTACAACTTTAAAATTTATGCACTAGCAACCATTGTGAACCAACCCAAGCACTTAGATATCAATATAGGGTAAGAATTGATACCTTAGAGGAAAGAAAACTTGCACCAAAGTTTCCAAATTCGTGGCTTTCTTGTTTTCCTCTTTTCTTGCTTCAATAGTGCACTAAATCCCACTTTTTATGCACTAAATGCCCTCACACACTTCAACTATCCCCAAATCTTCACTTTTCTCCTACAAAACTAGAGAGAACTTGAGAGAAGGAGATGAATTTCGTGGGTTTCCCCATCTGATTGGAAACCCTCTTCATAAAAGCTAAGGAGGAGGTGGAGAAAGCATGAGGTGTTTTCTCCTCATTCCACCCCACTTAAGCTGCTCCCCAAATTCACCAATCATATTTATTTAACTTTAATAATAACATTTTGATTTATATTATTTTTACACAGAAAATTAAGGTGGAGGTGGAGGAAAGAATGAGGTGTCCATTCAAGTAGGAGCTGTCCATTCAAGTAGGAGGTGTCCATTCTAATAAACACTAATTAACTAGGTTAATCTTATGATTGAGATTTTTATTTATTCTAACTTTCCTTCAAACCCTTCATACACGTAACAATATTTTTCCCTTCATCGATCACAACTTATAATTTACCGTACTATCAAAACTAAATCACAAGATCATTGTACCATACACAAAAAGCAAGGGTGTTACAGACACGGTCCTTTGTGACGTGGTGCCGATGAGCGCCACCCATTTGCTGCTCGGACGGCCATGGCAATTCGACCGAGACGCACTACACCATGGCCGATCCAACCAATATTCATTTAAATGGAACGGGCGTAACATCATATTGGCTCCCTTGACACCGGAGCAAGTGGCCAAGGATGAGGCCAAAAAGAAAGAAGCCTTAGCCCAATTGGCGATGTTGAAGGAACAAAAGGAGTTAGAGCGTACCATCGACCAAGGTGGACCCATTATTAAGCTCATTGACCGAGAGCCTAATAATGCAAATAAAGACCAAGTCCCAGAGATTATTGTACCTCCTCTTGATCATGGCGAAGACGGATTCCCAAAGAAACTACCCGACGAATTACCACTTTTCCGAGGAATTGAACACCACACTATCTTCGATCCGAGAACCACATTACCGAATGGACCTCATTACGAAATCAATCCAGCAAAGGTACCATTTTTAATTACCCGAAAGAAGTGGTTACTTACACTCGGACCAAATAAGCTCTTTGTAAAGATCCTTCACCAAAAGCATGGATTTTTCATTGACAAATTTTGGAAAAAGTTCCCAAGGAAACCTCCCGACAAATCACCACCCTTTCGGAATGATGAGCAACATATTAACCTCCAACCGGGAGAGGTTAATGAAGAAAAAACAGATTTGAGGACAAATCCTCAAGTACCCCGGGAGGATGATGTGCAACGGGAGCACATCATGGACATAGTCCCAATGAGCACGGGATTTTTGGCTAATTTAGTTGCTCGTTTTGCAGGAAACATAGCGTCGGAGACAATATCCAAGGCAATTCGGAAGCGGCTAAGGACTTTGCTCAGTTTGCATCCGAGAATCCCCGGCCGAGACATGGCCAGCTCGGCCGGCCATGAAACGCCCGACGAGCTCGGTCGAGACACACCCGGCCTGGTGTGCTGTGGGCACCAGGATCGCACACACATTATCGGACTTGTCGCTTTTCACGTAACCGGGAGGGTCGCGTGTACGGCCTTGCGAAAGCGTAATGTGATGGAAATAAGGAGGTTTGGTGGTGGAATTTCGGGAATGGCTCGGTAGTTTACGGAGATGACTTGGTGGTGATAATGTGGACCGGAATCGGCTTGTGGAGGAATTTGAAGGCTCGGGGATGAAGATGGTGAAGGTAATGGATGGAGGCAATTCAATACTTGAGCGATCAAAGTATTGAACTCAGTAGACCTTGAATGTCTTCTCGGATATGACTCACCGATGAACACTAGAGGGTTGATAACGCTCGGCCGGATATGACTCACCGGAGGGGAGTTATCGAGAGGGAGCTTCGATTCTTTTGGGAAGAAGGTGAAATGCACAACTTTTACTAAAATTCTCTCTATTGAATAATGGAAACGATTACAATACTTAAAGAAATAAAGTTCAACTAAACTAGCTAGAAAGAAGGAAGCTTTCGGCCTTTGGATTAATCAAATGCTCCTCGTTGACTTTAGGAAGTCTAAAGGTGTTCTTCATTGGTCGGATAATTGATCCTATTCGAGATTCATGCTGTTGGTTGAGATCTTGGCCGAGGGTCAACAGCACGTGAGGCTCGTGATGGGCTCGGCACATGGCTCGTAGTGGGCCGTATCTTCGGCCTAGTGGACCGTATCTTCGGCCCTTTGAAATATCCGCTCGTGCCATCTTAGAGATATTTTGCCAGCCTCTTCTGCATGCTTTTTGAAGTAGAATCCCGGTCTGCATCGGTTGAGAATCCCGAATATGGTGCTGGATGTTCGGAGGTTGGTTGTCGGGTGCACGTGGCTTGGGCCGGTTGAACGCTCCTTTGACATCATGGGATTTGTCCGTGCTATCTTTGGAGTGAGTCTTCCAGCCATCTTGTAGAGTCCAAAAGATGATAAAGGCACGGTCAATTCGGCTACAAAGCCTCAGTTGACCGTGGATGTCCTTGAACGTGCGCCGCGGCAGTCTTGGTGCGTGTCACCGAACGATCTTCCTGTGCCAATCTGGATCTGATCCTATCCTTGACCAAATATGATAATAACTTGACAAATAAAGTCAAGTTTCCAAGAGGGTTTGGTCATGGTCTTCAGGTTGGCCGATAGTGGGCCGGGCCTTATGGAAGGCTCGGCCGTATTGGGCTTCCACTCGTACGTTGAGCGTCTTCTATCTTTAGACTTCATGCTTTCCTTCGCTAAGTCTTCTAAATACTGAAAACAAACTAAGGTGGCCGGGCTCGGCGTTGGGTGGGCCGAGGAGTCGAGCTCTGTGGAAGAGCACGCGATCCAAGAGGATCGGACCGTGCGTTCCCTCATGTCGGCCACTTATTCCTATGGGCCGATACTCTAGTGAGTTTTGGCCACGTCTGCGGCCTTGGACTTGCTGGTCACCGAGGGGTGGTCGATAGGCGGGCCGGTGGACGGCCCGGTGTGCGCGTCAAGGGTGGGAATGGCCGAGCACCAAGTGATGGAGTGCTTGGGCCTTTCCCGATACTCGGATGGTGTGTCTGAGGTTAAGATACCTGCAAAACAAGCAACTAAGTTAGAAAAATTGGGCTGGCTCGTTGGGTTGGTCGGGGCTACATCCGTGATGTGCTCGGGTTGCACATCAAGCCCAGCCCCAGGAGCACGACCCGACGACCACCCAAGGCTCAGTCGTTGGCTTTGCCGAAGTCCTCTAGGGCTTCGGCCCGTTGGAATAAGTGACCGACATGGGAGAACGCTCGATCCAAATCCCCACGGATCAAGCGTTCAACCATGGGCCCTATTTTTGGTCACACTTAGTTTATTTCTTTTCATCCAGCAATTAACCTTAGAAAAGGAAGAGAAGACAGCCCAAGAAGAGGAACGCACATTCCATAGGCGAAGGCCAACGAAGGACCACCTCGACTGAACATTGATCGGCCCACGGTCAAGCCTCGGCCAACTAGCAGACCTTGACTAAATTACATCGGCCACTTTACTTAAATCTTTAAGTAATCTGGTTATTTGGTCAAGGAAAAGATAAGGTTCGAGTTTGACACGGATAAATCTCAATATATTCGAAGAAGATCCACCGGGCGCGCACAAAATCCGTCCATCAAACCACCGGCGCAACAAGAGGGATTTTTATCCAAGTACGGACAAATCCTGAAATATCAGGAGAAAGGTTCAACCGATCACATTTCCAAGCACCCGCACGCGCACCAAAAACCGTCCATCGAGCCACCAGCAAAAAAACTACGATTTTCATCAATATAATCCGTGCTAAAGTTGCCATATTCATAGGAGAATCGTTGGACAATGATATTTCAAAATTAGCACGAGTGAATCCCAAGAAATCCGAGATAAGATCAACCAAGCCGCATCCAACGGACAACCAAAGATCACCCTCGGTCAAGCACGACTTTCATGCAAATCCAGCCGTGCTAAAGCTGCCATATTTGTAGGAGGATCGTTGGATAACAATCTTTTCAAAATGGCACGGACAAATCTCGTGATTACATGAAGATAAGGTCAAACCGCGCACACAAGATCGTTCACCAACAAACCGGCGAGCCACAAGGGATTTTATCCATAAAATCCATGATCAATCTGTTGAATCTTCAGAGGATCTTCGAGCAAAAACTTTCCACAATATCCTCGCGGATCCCACCATATCCGAGATCGGATCAACCAACGGTTCGGTCTTTTTCAAGTCGCCTGCGCACATTCATGAACCATTGTCGGACAACCGAGGAAC
Organism: Begonia fuchsioides; assembly: GCA_003255005.1. Taxonomy (NCBI): domain Eukaryota; kingdom Viridiplantae; phylum Streptophyta; class Magnoliopsida; order Cucurbitales; family Begoniaceae; genus Begonia; species Begonia fuchsioides. The sequence continues at coordinate 101,413 of QAOC01031909.1, forward strand.
CAGACCATGTGACACCTCTTTCAGACCACCGAGAGACTTTTAGAAGCCCTGGATCCGAATTGGCACGAGCCAATCTTTCATGGCTCGAAGATTATTACAACTGGTGCACCCTCTTGGTCAACCAAGGTCACCTTCGGTCAAGACGAAAAACCAACCATGCCAATCTTCATGAACCGAACCTAAAGTCAACCGGAGACCTTCCGAAGCAATCCAAGACGTTCAAGTCATCCAAGGGCTTAATTTATCTTTCTTAGTTTTTATCTTTTAGGTTTTTTTTTATTTAAGTGTAACACTTGCACTTGAATGGGTAGAGTGAATTTTTAGAGAAAAATTGTGCATAGCACCTTCTTCCCGAAAGGTTTGAAGCTCTCTCCGACGTATACTTCTCCGGTGAGTCACATCCGGCCGAGAACGTCAACCCTTTGCACGTACGTTCGGTGAGTCATATCCGAGTGCGGGCGAGGTCTACCGAGGAGAATACCTTGATTTCTCAGGTATTCAAATTGTTCATCCATCCCTTCTCTAAACTCGCAAGAGTTTATCCATTCCATCCCCCGAGCTATCAATCCCTCCATTACCTAAATTCACCACCTTTTCCACCTTCCGAGCCATTACCATATTTTCCCGAGCCATTCCACTTTTCATACGACCATTCCCCATATTTCCCATCACCATACGCTTCCGCAACCCAACTTCACAATTTGCACACGCCGTTTTCCTGTTTGCCGCACGCACCACCAATCCGAGCCCCGCTTGCGCGCATTCTTTAGACCCACGGTGTGCCGACCCCCAAGGAAGGCACATCATGACCTGATGTGCAACGGGAGTACATCATGGACATAGCCCCAATGAGCACGGGATTTTTGGCTAACTTAGTTGCTCGTTTTGCTCGGTTTGCATCCGAGAATCCCCGACCGAGATATGGCCTGATGTGCCTTCCTTGGGGGTCGGCGCACTGTGGGTTGGGAGAATGCGCGCACACGGGGTTCAGAAGATTGTCGTGTACGGAAAATGGGAAATCGGGTCGTGCGAATTGTGAGGTTGTGTTGCGGAAGTGTTTTGTGATGGAAATAAGGGTTTTGGGTCGTATGGAAAGTGGAATGGCTCAGATGAATACTGGAATGGATCGGTGGATGGAAAAAGGGGTGAAATCGGACAAGTATGGAAAAAGGGTGATCGCTCGGTGGAGTGGGTGGACTCTTTAGAGTTTTTGGGTGTAGATGGATGGACAATTTGAATACCTGAGCAATCAAGGTATTCTCCTCGGTAGACCTCGCCCGCACTCGGATATGACTCACCGAACGTACGTGCAAAGGGTTGACGGTCTCGGCCGGATGTGACTCACCGGAGAAGTATTTGTCGGAGAGAGCTTCAAACCTTTCGGGAAGAAGGTGCTTTGCACAATTTTTCTCTAAAAATTCACTCAATCGAAAATAGTGTAAGTGTTACACTTAAATAAGCAAAAACGTAAAGTAACTAAACTAAGAAAGTTAAGCTAAGTCCATTGATGTCTTCAAGGGATCCGCGCGTTTGTTGAGGAAATCTGTTGATTGAAGATCCTCTTAAGATTTAACAGCTGCTCCATGGATTTGGTGCATGAAAATCCCTTGTAGTTCGCTGGTGCTTCGGTGATCGGCCATGCTCGTGCGTCCGATGGGTGATCTACGGTCATCATGAAGATCTGCTCGTGCCAATGTAATCCTCTTCCTTTCCTCAACCAAATAACCAAAATACTTAAAGATTAAGTAAGTTTGGTCGATGGAATTTGGCTAAGTCTTTGAATGGGCCGAAGGTGGGCCGAGGCTTGACCGTGGGCTTTTGCTTGAGCGTTGAGTTCTCTTCCTCTTGGGCTGGCTTTCCTTCCTCTTCTAAGGCTAAATGCTTGCTGAAAGGAAATCTTCTAAGTGTGACCGAAAATAGGTCCCATGGTTGAACACTCAATCCAAAGGGTTTGGACTGTGCGTTCACCCATGTCGGTCACGTGTTCCGCTGGGCCGAAGCCCTAGTGGACTTTGGCGGGGCCGACGACCGGGGTCGTCGGGTCGTGGTCGTGGGGCGCCCGTTTGGCGCCGGGCGGATCTCGGTCACAAGCCTTGGTTGCGTCGTGGGCTGGGCTGCCGGGTGCGCCGTGTCCGGGTATGGTCGGACATGGCCCGATGTACGCGTCGGGGTCGGGAATGGCTGAGCACAAAGTAACGGAGTGCTTGGGCCATTCCCTATCATGCTCGGACGGTATGTCCGAGGCTAAGAGACCTGGAAAATGAGCAACTAAGTTAGAAAAATCACCCGTGCTCGTCGGGGTCACATTCGTGGCCGTGGTGTGGTCCGTGATGTGCTCCGGTTTCACATCATCCTCCCGAGGTATTTGAGGATTTGCCCTCAAATCCACCTCGTCCTCGTCCTCGTCGGCATCTAGATAAGGAGATAGATCCTTGACGGTGGTAGTAATGCCATGCTCGCCCGGGAGCTCGATCTTGTATGCATTCGGGTTGACTCTCTCGGCCACCCGGAAAGGACCCTCGGCCCTTGGCAATAATTTAGCGTCCTTGTGTTTGAAATACCGAAGCTTTAGCCACACTAAGTCGCCTTCTTGAAATATTTTCTCCTCGCGGCCTTTATTGGCCGCGGCGGCATTCTTGGCATTCTTTCTCTCGATGGTCTTCTTAATTTTCTCGTGCAATTTAAGAACCATCTCGGCCTTCTCAAGGCCATCCGGATTGGTATGCTCTCGGCTTGGTAATGGGAGGAGATCCATCGGTGTTGATGGATTAAATCCATAAGCCGCTTCGAAGGGTGTCATGCTCGTGGTGCTATGCCGGCATCGGTTATAAGCAAACTCAATGAAAGGTAGCCGCAAGTCCCATGCCGTGATCTTGTTGTCAACGACACTCCGTAGTAAGGTGCCGAGTGATCGATTGACCACCTCGGTTTGACGGTGGAATACCGTGCTAAAAAGTAGCTTTGTTCCGAGCTGAGCCCACAAAGTTCTCCAAAAGGTGCTAAGGAACTTTGAGTAACGGTCGGATACTATGGAATGTGACATTCCATGTAGCCGGACAACTTCCTTGAAGAATAGGTCGGCTATGATTGGGGCTTTGGCCGTTTTGGTGCATGCCACAAAATGGGCCATCTTCGAAAACCGATCCACTATGACCATGATGGCGTCTTTGCCTCGGCTAGTTCGGGGAAGGCCGAGCACAAAGTCCATACTTAGGGCTTGCCATGGGTGATCCGGTACCGGGAGGGGAAGTAAAGTCCTTGGGCCAAGGTACGGGTTTTGGCCTTTTTACATATCGTGCATCGCTCCACAAAGTGGTGCAAGTCTCTAAAAAGATGGGGCCAATAAAAGTGCTCCTTGAGCATCTCCCAAGTCTTTTTTTTCACCAAAGTGGCCCACAAGGCCGCCTCCATGGGCCTCGGTTATGAGAGACTCACAGATGCTTCCTTTCGGGATGCATATCCATCCTCCACGAAAAAGGTATCCGTCGGTCACATGGTAGCCCGTTAAATCACCATTGACCGTGGCCTCAAATCGTGGGCCAAAATCCGGGTCATCCTTGTATCCACATTTTATCCAATCAAAACCGAAAAATCTAACCTTTAATTCGGTAAAGAGGGCGCTCCTTCGAGAAAGTGCGTCGGCCACTATGTTTGTGTCCCCCTTTTTGTATTTGATAATGTATGGATACTTCTCAAGGAACTCAATCCACTTGACATGTCTTCGGTTAAGCTTCCCTTGGCTCTTGATGAACTTTAGGGCTTGATGGTCCGAGTGGATAATAAACTCCTTTGGTAGCAAATAATGTTGCCATACTCCGATGGCTCGTATCAAGGAGTAAAGTTCCTTATCATAAGTAGAATAATTAAAAAACGCACCTTTGAGTTTCTCGCTAAAGTAAGCAATCGGGCAGCCCTCTTGCATCAAAACCGCTCCGATGCCCATTCCCGAGGCATCGCATTCTACCTCGAAGACTTTAGTAAAATCCGGAAGGGTAAGGACCGGTGCTTCACAAAGCCGGGTCTTGATCCGGTCAAAACTCTCTTGACACGGTTTAGACCATATAAATTCCTTCCCTTTCTTCGTAAGCTCGGTTATAGGTGCCATTATAGTGCTAAACCCTTGAATAAATTGCCGGTAGAAATTGGCGAGTCCATGGAAGCTTCGGACGTCCGAGACGCCCTTCGGTATCGGCCACTCTCGGATGGCCGTGATCTTGGCGTCGTCAACCTTGACACCGTCCTCGGATAGCACAAAGCCGAGGAAGTGTATGCGCCGTTGAGCGAACGCACATTTCTTGAGGTTGCCAAATAATTTGGTCCGCCGTAAAATAATAAAGAGCCTCTCTAAGTGATCCAAATGGCTCGGTACATCCGCACTATAAACAAGTATATCATCGAAATAAACAATGATAAACTTACCCAAATATTCTCGGAGCACATGATTCATTAGCCGTATGAACGTGCTCGGTGCATTGGTGAGTCCGAAGGGCATGAAGAGCCACTCGAACAAGCCATACCGTGTCTTGAAGGCCATCTTCCATTAATCGCCTTCACGCATTCGGATTTGATGGTAGCCGCTCTTTAGATCTACCCGGGAAAACAACTTAGCACCGCTAAGTTCGTCAAGCAAATCATCGAGCCGTGGCATTGGAAAATGATATTTGATGGTAATATCATTTATGGATCGGCTATCGACACACATGCGGTGGCTCCCGTCCTTCTTCGGAACCAAGAGTGCCGGGACTGCACATGGGCTCAATGATTCTCGGATATAGCCCTTAGCAAGGAGTTCCTCCACTTGCTCTTGTAAAATCTTGCTTTCCTCGGGGTTGAGGCGATACGGTGGTCGATTAGGTAGCATGGCTCCCGGTTGTAGGTCAATGTGATGCTCGATGCCGCAGAGCGGTGGAACACCATCGGGTAGGTCATCCGGGAAAACGTCTCGGTATTGGTCGAGGAGGGGCTGGACTATCTCGGGAATAAGCTCTTCTTGATGATCCTCATGTTCTTGGTGTAAGAGCATGATGATCGGACCCTCTTGCTTCACCGTGCGTCTCAATTCCTTGCGGCCCATAAAAAGGGTCGCTTTGGCCAAAGCCTCTTTTCGATCGGCCTCATCCTTTGAAATTTGCCCCGGAGTCAAAGGAGCCAAAATAATATTGCGCCCATTCCATTTGAACGTCTCGGTCAAATTGCCACGGCCGGCCGAGCAACAAGTGTGTGGCGCTCATCGGCACCACATCACATAGGACCACGTCCTTGTAGTTACCGATCACAAAGTCAATTCGGGTTTGTTTGGTGACTCGGATATCCTCTCGGTCGGTAAGCCATCGTAGCTTGTACGGTGTCGGGTGCTCGGTCGTGGATAGCGCTAACTTCGTGACAAGGTCGCGGGACGCGACATTAGTGCAACTACCGCCATCAATAATTATAGAACATACCTTGCCCTTGATCAAGCATCGGCTATGGAATAGATTTTCCCGTTGTTGTTGCGGTTGAGTTGAAAGAACCCACCGGATCATCAATATGACCGGTCCATCTTGTGCTTGACACAAGTCATCCTCGTCCGGGGCCGGCTCATCCTCAGCCTCTTTGGCCGGCTCATCGTCGCTCACGACCTCTTTGGTCTCTTCGAGAATGGTCATGACACGGCGATTTGGACATTGGGCTGCTACATGTCCACGTCCGAGACACTTGAAACATTGAATCTCTCGGGCCCTTGGCTGTTCGCCTCCCGAGTCTCGTGGTTTGGGTTCCGTGTCTCGCTTGGGGGCCCATGGCTTAGGTGTTGGGCCGCGTTCCTCGGGCCCGAGAGGCCGATCTCATATCGTAGGCCTTGAATAAACCGCGTCATTCCTTGCTCCATGGGTTTGGCTAAATCACACCGAATCCATAATGTCTCAAAGTCCATGAGATAGTCATCCACGCTGGAATTTCCTTGGCGAAGGCCTTGGAGCTGTAAAAATAGATCTTGATGGTAATGGTTCGGTACGAACCGTTTCCGCATTAAATCTTTCATTAATCTCCACGAATTAATTTCCTCCTCGTGGTCTCGTCTTCAGGCATAATCCGTAAGTTCCAAAGATGCCAATTGGACTTTAAGCTTTTCAGAATAATTGTAAAGGTAAAAAATTTTATCGACCTTTTCAATCCAATCCAAATATCTATCTCCATTGGAGGCTCCATTAAAAGATGGTAAGTGTACCTTAGGGAGCTTCCAATCTTCATCGTGATCCGATTAATTATCGGGCTCATAATCGTAGTCTTCCTTGGATCGGTCGGATTCTTGCGGACGCGCTCAGGGTTGTCCTCCGCGTGCCGGTCTTCGCCAATGTGGTGGTGTAGGGCGTGCCGGGCGGGCTCGGTCGCGCTCGGCCAAGTCGTCAAGCCTCTAGATCATTGCGTCCATTCTTTGATTCATAGCTTCGAATTGCTCCTGATTATTGTTCTCGGGAGCCCGTTGTTCACGGGGATCGGAGAACATGGTTTGCTCGCTCATGGCTTGATCACGGGCGGCGTTGTGAACGGCACCGCTTCGAATATTCATGAGAAAAAGTTCTGGAAAAGTTGTAGAGAGTATAAAAATCAAACCTTTGCTCTGATACCAAGATGATGTGCCTTCCTTGGGGGTCGGCGTACCGTGGGTTGGGAGAATGCGCGCACACGGGGTTCGGATGATCGTCGTGTACGGAAAACGGGAAATCGGGTCGTGCGAATTGTGAGGTTGTGTTGCGGAAGTGTTTTGTGATGGAAATAAGAGTTTTGGGTCATATGGAAAGTGGAATGGCTCGGATGAATACTGGAATGGCTCGGTGGATGGAAAAAGGGGTGAAATCGGACAATTATGGAAAAAGGGTGATCGCTCGGTGGAGTGGGTGGACTCTTTAGAGTTTTTGGGTGTAGATGGATGGACAATTTGAATACCTGAGCAATCAAGGTATTCTCCTCGGTAGACCTCGCCCGCACTCAGATATGACTCACCGAACCTACGTGCAAAGGGTTGACGGTCTCGGCCGGATGTGACTCACCGGAGAAGTATTCGTCGGAGAGAGATTCAAACCTTTCGGGAAGAAGGTGTTTTGGACAATTTTTCTCTAAAAATTCACTTAATCGAAAATAGTGTAAGTGTTACACTTAAATAAGCAAAAACGTAAAGTAACTGAACTAAGAAAGTTAAGCTAAGTCCATTGATGTCTTCAACACCTTGGATTATCTTTGGAAGCCTTCGGTTGACTTAGGGCTTGGTTCACTTAGGAATGGCACGGTCGGTTTGGTGGTTGACCGAGTGTGTCCAAAGGTTGACCGAGAGGGTGCGTCGGATTGGCGGAGCTCCAAGCGATTGAGAGATTGGCTCGAGCCAATCTGGATCTGAAGCTTCTAAAGTCTCCTCGGTGGTCAACATAAGGCAGCGCATGGTTTGGTTCTTTGATGGACCGATGATGACTCGAGTATGTGCGTGGGAACGTCTAAATGGGCTGGGCCGGTGGTCGGGCACGGGCGAGCTTCAAGGGATCCGCGCGTTTGTTGAGGAAATCTGTTGATTGAAGATCCTCTGAAGATTTAACAGCTGCTCCATGGATTTGGTGCATGAAAATTCCTTGTAGTTCGCTGGTGGTTCGGTGATCGGCCATGCTCGTGCGTCCGATGGGTGATCTACGGTCATCATGAAGATCTGCTCGTGCCAATGTAATCCTCTTCCTTTCCTCAACCAAATAACCAAAATACTTAAAGATTAAGTAAGTTTGGTCGATGGAATTTGGCTAAGTCTTTGAATGGGCCGAAGGTGGACCGACGCACCCTCTCGGTCAACCGGTCAACAACAAGACAACTTCGGTCGACTTTCGAACCAACCGATCTTCCGACCATGAATCACGAACATGGACTTCTCCAAAGTCAACATTAAGCGTTTGGTCAATCTAAAGGCCGAAAGCTTCCTTCTTTTTAGATAATTAGTTCAACTTTATTTCTTTAAGTATTGTAATCGTTTCCATTGTTCAATAGAGAGAATTTTAGTAACAATTGTGCAAAACACCTTCTTCCCGAAAGGATCGAAGCTCCCTCTCAGTAACTCCCCTCCGGTGAGTCATATCCGGCCGAGTGTTATCAACCCTCGAGTGTTCATCGGTGAGTCATATCCGAGAAGACATTCAAGGTCTACCGAGTTGAATACTTTGATTGCTCAAGTATTGAATTGCCTTCATCCATCTCCTTACACCATCTTCATCCCCGAGCCATCAAATTACTTCCACAAGCCGATTTCGGTCCACATTATCACCACCGAGTCATCTCCATAAACTACCAAACCTTTACCGAAATTCCACCACCAAACATCATCATTCCTATCACATTACGCTTCTGTAAACCCCATCCTAAATTGGCCCTAGCCAATTTGCCGATCGCCGTACACGTGACCTTCCCGGTTACGTGAAAAGCAACAAGTCCGATAAAGTGTGTGCGATCCTAGTGCACGCTGCACACCAGGACATGGCGGCCCATGACGCCGGACACAAGACCACGGCGCGCACCATCAACGGATCGACCGGGCCACGTGACGCGGCCCACGCCGAGACCCATTATGGTCTCGGCCATCTTCAATAAGTGACCGAGCGCCACATTTCCCTTCAGCACTTAGAGACTGACATGCCCGGAAGCCATAGCTTGGCCGAGAGCCCTCAACAACCGGAGGGTGCAAGGACCCGTAGCCGAGCAAGGAGTTTTACTAATGTGTTTGTTGATTTTGCAGGAATAATAATACCTCCTTTGAATCTCCATGATGCCCCCTCACCGGTTGATATGGAGCACCCCAAATACTACCTTAGGTGGGAGTGTGAAGGAGGAGAGAAGACAACCGAAATCCAAACTCCTCCTCGGAAAGATGATCCATCCGAGCCTTGGCAACCTCCTTCTCCAAGTGGAATAGAAGAAGAGTAAAGTATGCAGCATGGGAAGGATAACTTAAAGTGGTGAGATCTTGGAAGGAAACCTCGGTATAGGGGTTTTGGCTTGTGATAACCGTGTGTGTAATAAGTTGCATGGTTTACGTGAAAACCATGCAAGTGTTTGATTTCTCTTTGTTGTAAGATATTAAAACGTGGCTGCATGTATTTTTAGTCTTAGGGAAGCTTTAGGCATGGGAGAACTCTTTGACTTAGTAACCCATACCTCTAGCAAGTGATAAAGTCAAGGTGGGCCCCATGGCCATACCCCCCTTTGTTGGCTAATCACTTAGGTTAGTAGATGTCATTATTTTTGTGTTTGTAGCTCGTGGAGGAATGGGGTTTTACCTTCCCCTTCCTTACATTTTCAGAGCAGAAAAGATTGAATTGAAGAAGCTTTGTGCTCTCCCCTTTTCTCTCACGGCAAGGCTAATCAAAGGTGAGTAACATCCTTTGCTTGGAGTTGTCTTGGTGTTGGTGTCTTTTGCTAGAGGCACTAAGCCCTAGTTTAACTTCCCTCCACCTCCATTGGATCAAGGTGAGGTTAAACATCACATAGCTTTCATTCCATCCTCGGCCTTTTGGCTAATTTGTGGTGTTTTGCCGAAATCTGCCAACCGAAAGCCTCCAAAAGCTCTCAATCGGTGTCCAGTGCTATCTTTTGTTTTCTCCATGAGATTTCAGACCAACTTTTGCTGAAATCTTCTCCTCTCTTTGTGTCGATTTCTCCCACTGATTTCTCATGCACAGCGTTTTCCAATCGGGAGATGTGCATTGACCTTACTACCCTTTTTTCAGCCATTCCCTGCACTGTTCCTGTCTTCCAGAATGTGTCCCCGTGCCATCTCCTAAATTCCACGTGTGTTTGATCTTAAATTTGGACGCAAGTGACTTAAGTCTTTATATTTTAATTGTGTCAAGTTTTTTTATTAAATGCCCGTATGCATTTGGCAAATTGGCATGACAACTTCCGTGTTCTGCCTTTCCTTCTATTCTCGATAAACTGTTTGTCCACTTAAAAGTCGTTCCGTGCGTTTTTGAATTTACCTCGTGCGTTGTATTTGAATTTTGGGCTGAACTAAGTTTATAACGTGAATTTAGTTTATCCTAAGTTTCGGACCCCAATTCTGTATGCAATTCTCTGAGTGACCGAACCAAAACCCTCCCCTGTTTTCATCTTTTCTCTCGGCTAGCATTTGGTTAACCGTCTCTCGTCCCCTCTTTGCTCCTCCCCCAACACCTCCGCATCTTGGAGCGTGTCAGAGACTTAGAGAATGAAGAGGATCAAGCCTAGACATCAAGTGGACGGATTTACAGCCCAACAGCGCACGCCCGACAGCGCACCCACGACACAGCGCACCCGACACCTCCGGGATCCACGTGCCAAATCATCCTAGACGTCCAATTCATCCGATGGCTTGAGATTACTAGTTCTCTAAATTTTTGTTTAGTTTTGTCTATTTAAAGAACATTAGCCCTACTTGTTTAGGGAGTGAATTTTTATCAATACAAGAGCTTTGAGCCTTTTTGATAATTCCCTCAATCGACGTTACTTCTCCGGTGAGTCACATCCGGCCAAGCTTCCGTCAACCCTTGTCGAAACCTCTGTGAGTCATATCCGAGCTTTCTCCAAGGTCTACCGATTTGGATCCTTTGATTGCTCAAGCGTCCAAATCGTCCAACTTCATCTTCATCATCCGATTCCTCCATAACCCGCACCATTCCCGAGCCATCATGAACCTCCCCGATCTTCCGATCATATTCACCGTGCCATCTCAAAATATCTATGACACACCCGGAGCCCAGCCCCACGACCTGATGTGCAACCCGAGCACATCACGGATCTAGCCCCGACCAACCCAACGAGCCCGCCTAATTTTTCTAAGTTAGTTGCTCGTTTTGCAGGTATCTTAACCTCGGAGACACCATCCGAGTTCGATCGGGAAAGGCCCAAGCACTCCATCACTTGGTGCTCGGCCATTCCCGCCCTTGACGCGCACACCGGGCCACCCACCAGCCCGCCTATCGACCACCCCTCGGCCCACCCAACGCCAAGCCCGGCCACCTTAGTTTGTTTTCAGCATTTAGAAGACTTAGTGAAGGAAAGCATGAAGTCTAAAGATAGAAGACGCTCAACGCACGAGTGAAAGCCCAACACGGCCGAGCCTTCCACAAGGCCCGGCCCATTATCGGCCAACCCAAAGACCCTGATCAAACTCTCTCGGTAATTTGACTTTATTTGTTAAGTTACCCATTATTGGCTAAGTCTTTGAATGGGCCGAAGGTGGGCCGAGGCTTGACCGTGGGCTTTTGCTTGAGCGTTGAGTTCTCTTCCTCTTGGGCTGGCTTTCCGTCCTCTTCTAAGGCTAAATGCTTGCTGAAAGGAAATCTTCTAAGCGTGACCGAAAATAGGGCCCATTGTTGAACACTCGATCCAAAGGGTTTGGACCGTGCATTCACCCATTTCGGTCACGTGTTCCGCTGGGCCGAAGCCCTAGCGGACTTTGGCAGGGCCGACAACCGGGGTCGTAGGGTCGTGGTCGTGGGGTGCCCGTTGGGCGCCGGGCGGATCTCGGTCACAAGCCTCGGTTGCGTCGTGGGCCGGGCTGCCGGGTGCGCCGTGTCCGGGTATGGTCGGACATGGCCCGGTGTACGCGTCGGGGCCGGGAATGGCTGAGCACCAAGTAACGGAGTGCTTGGGCCGTTCCCGATCATGCTCGAACGGTATGTCCTGATGTGCCGTCAATCGATGAGCGGCGCACCGTGATCGGAAGATGGGCGTGCGCGTGACCCGGAGGAGGTAACGCGTACGGCGGTCGGAAAATATGGTCGGGCGATATATGGAGTTAGGTTGCGGAAGTGTAATGGGATGGAAATAAGGGGGATTGAAGGGGAAAATATAGGAATTGCTCGGATAAAAACGAAGGTGGTTCGGAGGGGAGAGTATAGACCGGAATCGGTAAAGTAGTCGTTCGGGGAATTGGGAAGGGGGTTCGGAGGAGTGTGATTTATGGAAGTGGAGATGACGCTTTGAATACCTTGAATGAAATAGTATTCAAATCGGTAGACCTTACTTGTGTTCGGATATGATGCACCGTTCACTCGCAAGGGTTGCCGAGATTTGGCCAGATGTGACGCACCGGAGAAGGATCGGCGATATGAGGGAATTATCAAAAGGATAGAAGCACTTGTATTGATAAAAATTCACTAAGTTCAATAGAGGCAAAGTGCCTCTTAAATAGACAAAAACATAAAAAGAAAAATACTAAGTAAGAATCGTAAGCCGTTGATCGAGTTGGACGTCTAGGATCGTGAAGGCTTGGATCAGTGATGTGGCGCGAGATTTACGGGATTGCGTGCCATTGAGGTGTAGCCGGGTCCGGGTGCTCGGGCGCGCGTGTTATCGTAGTCGGGTGCTCGGGCGCGCGCGTCATCGCTGTCGGTATGTAGCTGAATCCGTGTGCGCGAAGGAGTGCGTCAGCGTTGTGGAGGGCGCGGTCGGGTCGCAGTCGGGTGCGCGCTGCCAGATTTGTTGAAGCAGGGGCGGCTGGGCGCGCTGGAATGGAATCCCGTGATTCCCGGGATTTTCCGACGTGATCGGGATCTCCGAGTATCATGGGATTTTCCGTGTGCGAATCTCCCCTTATCTCTCTAGTTGATATTTTCCTGCTAAAAGGTTCCTTTCATAAGATTTTGGCACGGTTGAAAACGTTAAGTGCTCGAGGGTTTCTTCAAGTTGCTTGGGCCTCGGCCATGTTGGATCGCGGGCCTTTTACTTCGTCTTTTCGTGACTTGGGCTTGCTCTTCTTACTCTTCTAAGTCTCTAATTGCTGAAAGGAAATGTGGCGCTCGACCACTTATTGAAGATGGGCCGAGCCCCTTAATGGGACTCGGCATGGGCCGTGTCGGCTGGCCCGCAGGGCGCTGTCTGGGCGCGGTCTATCTCGCCGCGCGCCGCTGCCGGCCCGGTGTGGGCGACCTTGGCGTGGTCTTCGGTGTCCGACTCGGGGTGCCACATGATGCACGTTCTTGTCCGGTCTTGATCTAACTCTGAGGGTTTCTCCGTGATTATGTTCCCTACAAAATGACCAACCAAGTTAGTATAAAAGTCTCGGTCCGTTGGGCCCGAGTCTCGTGGCACATCATCCTCCCGGGTTACTTGAGGATTTGCCCCCAAATCTCCACTCTCGGGGTCCTCGTCTTCATGGATGTCCTCGTCTAAGTATGGGGATAAGTCTTGCACATTAGCCGTGACTAATACCTCGGATTCGCCGGGAAGGCTAATTTTGTACGCGTCCGGATTAATTTGCTCGGCCACTCGGAAGGGTCCCTCGGCCCTTGGAAGCAATTTGGCATGTTTGTGTTTAAAATGCCGAGTCTTTAGCCACACGAGGTCCCCTACTCGGAAAATCTTCTCTTTCCTTTTCTTGTTGGCCGAGGATGCATACTTTTCATTCTTCCGCTCAATGGTCTTTTTGACCCTTTCATGCATCTTCCGGATGAGTTCGGCCTTATGTAATCCATCGGGATTATTAAGTTCCCGGCTTGGTAATGGCAGCAAATCCGATGGTGTTGATGGGTTGAATCCATAGGCCACCTCAAATGGTGTCATTCCCGTGGTGTTATGCTTGCATCGGTTATAGGCGAACTCAACAAAGGGTAATTTTGTCTCCCAAGTCGATGTCCCCTTTCAGACCACGCTTCTTAACAAAGCTCCAAGTGACCTATTGACCACTTCCGTTTGCCCATCGGTTTGTGGGTGAAAGGCCGAGCTAAATAGAAGTTTCGTCCCGAGCTTAGCCCAAAAAGTCCTCCAAAATGTGCTTATAAATTTTCCATCTCGATCGGACACAATGGAATGCGGCACTCCGTGTAGCCTCACGACCTCTTTGAAGAAAAGGTCCGCAATATAAGTGGCATCGTTGGTGGTGTGACACAGGATGAAGTGTGCCATTTTGGAGAAACGGTCAACCACCACCATAATCGAGTCCTTTCGGTTACTTGTCCGAGGAAGACCTACCACGAAGTCCATGCTCACGGCTTGCCATGGATAGTCCGGCACCGGTAGAGGGAGGTATAATCCTTGAGCCAAAGTCCGGTTTTTGGCCTTCTTGCACACAATGCACCTTTGCACGAAGTGTTGCACGTCTCAGAATAAATGTGGCCAATAAAAATGCTCCTTAAGCATCTCCCATGTTTTCTTCTCGCCAAAGTGTCCCGCAACGCCGCCTCCGTGTGCCTCGGTTATGAGAGACTCACGGATGCTCCCTCTCGGGACGCATAGTCGTCCTCCACGCATGAGGTATCCATCGGCAATATGATAGCCCGATAACTCTCCGTTCGTGGCAGCCTCAAAATGTTGCTTAAAATCAAGGTCTTCTAGGTAAAGTTGCTTGATCCATTCAAAGCCAAAGAATCTCACCCGCATCTCGGTGAATAGGATGCTTTGTCTTGACAAAGCATTGGCCACAACATTTGTATCCCCCTTTTTATACTTGATTATATAGGGATATCTCTCCAAAAACTCAATCCACTTTGCATGCCTCCGATTGAGCTTTCCTTGACTTTTAATAAATTTAAGGGCTTAGTGATCGGTATGTATAATGAATTCCCGAGGCAACAAATAATGTTGCCACACACCAATAGCCCTAATAAGCGCATATAACTCCTTGTCGTAAGTAGAATAATTTAAAGTCGCACCTTTGAGTTTTTTGCTAAAGTAGGCAATCGGCCGGCCTTCTTGCATTAAGACCGCTCCTATGCCCGTGCCCGAGGCGTCACATTCTATCTCGAACACTTTGTTGAAATCCGGGAGTGTAAGAATAGGTGCTTCTTAAAGCCGCTTCTTGATGTGCTCAAAACTTTCTTGGCACGGTTCGGTCCACTCAAATTCTTTCCCCTTTTTCGTAAGCTCGGTCAAAGGGGCCACAATGGTGCTAAACCCCTTGATGAAGCGTCGGTAAAAATTAGCTAGGCCGTGGAAACTTCTCACGTCCGTGACTCCCTTCGGGGTGGGCCAATCTCGTATGGCCGTGATCTTCTCGTGGTCTACCTCTACACCACCTTTGGATAATATAAAGCCAAGGAAGTGTATGCGTCGTTGAGCGAACGCACACTTGTCTCAGTTACCATAAAGTCGAGAATGCCGCAAGGTTATGAAAAGTAGTTCCAAATGCTCCAAATGGCTCGGTATGTCCATGCTATATACTAGAATATCATCGAAATAAACGATGATAAACTTACCAAGGTAAGCCCGAAGGACATGGTTCATGAGCCTCATAAACGTGCTCGGGGCATTGGTGAGTCCGAATGGCAGAACAAGCCATTCGAACAATCCGTACTTTGTCTTGAAGGCCGTCTTCCATTCGTCGCCTTCTTTAATGCGGATTTGATGGTATCCAATCTTAAGATCCACTCGGGAGAATATCTTAGCCCCGCTAAGTTCATCTAAAAGATCATCAAGCCGAGGCATGGGGAATCGGTACTTGATGGTGATGTCGTTGATGGCACGGCTATCTACGCACATTCGGTGCGTGCCATCCTTCTTTGGCACTAGAAGGGCTGGTACCGCGCAAGGACTTAGGGATTCCTTGATGTACCCCTTCTCTAGGAGCTCTTGAACTTGGCGTTGTAACTCCTTGCTCTCTTCCGGGTTTAATCGATATGGAGGTCGATTAGGCAATGTGGCTCCCGGTTGGAGATCAATTTGGTGTTCAATCCCTCGGAGGGGAGGTAAACCCGAGGGGAGTTCTTCCGAAAAAACATCCTTGAACCGGTCGAGCAAGGGCTTGATAAAGTCCGGAATTAGGGGCCCTTTGTCTTGGCCCTCGTCTCGGTTGAGCAACATGACTATCGGGTCACATCTGGCTAAGCATCGTTCAAGTTCCTTTCGGCCCATAAGTAAGGTTGCCTTGGCTCGGGCCTCCTTTTTGATGGCCTCATCCTTTGCCACTTGGTCCGGGGTCATGGGGGCTAGAATGACTCTTCGGCCATTCATGTGGAACGTGTAGTGGTTGGTGCGCCCATCGTGCATGACATGCCGATCGAATTGCCACGGTCGGCCAAGTAAAAGGTGAGTGGCATTCATTGGTACAACATCACACACCACCGTGTCTTTTAATGGCCAATCATAAATTCTACCCGGGTGCGCTTTGTCACTCGGACATCCTCCTTGTCCGTGATCCATCGCAATTTGTAGGGTGCCTGGTGATCAGTGGTCGGCAAGGACAGCTTGTCCACTAGCTCTCGGGAGGCTACGTTCGTGCAACTTCCTCCATCAATAATTAAGAAACAAACCTTTTCCTTGATCAAACATCGACTATGGAAAAGATTTTCCCTTTGATATGCTTCCGGTTGTGTTTGGGTCGAGAGGACCCGTCGGATCATGAGCCAAGTCCCGTCTTGGGCATTGCACGTGTCATCATCATTCTCGGTTGGGCCATGATCCTTGTCGGGCTTGGTTAGGGTCTCTTGCGGGCCCTCAGTCTCATCCTCGCTCACAATTTCTTTGGAGCCCTCGAGGATTGTCATAACCCTTCGGTTAGGACATTGGGCCGCCATATGTCCTCGGCCTAGACATTTGAAGCATCGTATCTCTCGGGTCCGGGATCCCTCGCTACCGGCCTCTTGGGGCTTGACAGGTTGGATTGGCTTCGGGGTCCATGGCGTGGGCGCAGGTGCTGCCGCGGGCATCAGGTGATATGGTGTAGGCGCTCTCGGAATCAGCCTTTGGGCCGGGGCCTTATTCATCCGCTTTACTTGTCTCTCCACCCGTAAGGCCATTTGAATAAGGGATTCAAATGATTCATGGGCTTGTAACTCCACGACATCCCCAACATCCCTTTGGAGTCCTCTAATGAACCGGGCTATAATTTGTTCACTAGGCTCCTCCAATTCACATCGGATCCGCAAAGTCTCAAACTCGGTGAGATATTCTTCGACCGATCGTCCACCTTGCCTTAGCCCTTGTAATTGCAAGAATAACTCTTGCCGATAATAATTGGGAAAAAATCGGGCGCGCATATGTTCCTTCATGGTGTCCCATCTCGAGACATCCGGTCTCCTTTCGCGCCGGAGTTGTGCTCGGTGGCACCTTGGTGTGCCTAAAGTACGTGGGATGCGTACTAAGGCAACGCGGGTGCGTCGGGGAGGTTGGAAAATATGGTGGTTTGCGGTAAATGAGAAAAGGGCTCGGGCGTTTAGAGAGGTGAGGTGGGATTCGTCGGATAATAGGGGAAATGCGGAAGCTAGGTGACGGGAATGAGAGGAAGGCTCGAGTGGAAATGGGGTTGGCTCGGGGAGGGATGGCTAATGGTTCGGGATGGTGTAGATGATGGAAGAATAAGTATAATGGATTGGAGGTTGGGTGATTTGGACACTTGAGTGATCAAGTGTTCAATCGGTAGGCCTTGGGTTCACTCTCGGATATGACTCACCGGAATGCACTCAAGGTTTGACGAGGCTTGGCCGAGAAGGACTCTTGGAGAAGACTCGTCGGGAAATGGAATTGATAATAAGGCTCTAAGCACTTTTAATTATCAAATTCAACTTGCTTACAATGAGGCATGTAAGCCTTAATTTATAGACAAAATAAAACATAAAATTAAACTTAAGAAAATAATAAAAGAGCCGTCGGATAGCTTTGGATGCTCGTTCGCCGTTGATGCTTTGTAGCCGTTTGGGAGATAGCCGTTTGACACTTGAATTTGAAGTGTACTAGCCGGTGGAAGCTATCCGTTTGAAGCTTTGAATATTTGAATGGCACTTAGCCGTTTGGGAGCTCGGCGGGATGCTTAGGTGGCGCACGGATGGTCTTCGGATTTTGAACATGTGTAGACCGGAGTTGACATGGCGTGCGCGGGCGTCTCGTTGGAGTTTGAATGTGCGGAGACCAATCTTTGACATGGCGAGCGCGGGCTGATCGTTGGAGATTTGAACGTGCGGAGACCGAGCTTTGACATGGTGGACGCGGGCGTGCCGTTGAGAATTTGAAATTGCATGGACCCGGGTTGACACGGCGCTGACCGGTGTTGACACGGCGCTGACTGTCGGCAATGTGTTGGGCTGGCACGGATAGTCGGGCGCTGGGCTAGCACGGTGGTGTCGCTGGCCGCTCGAGTTGACCGTGCGCTGGGTCTTCGCGTGGTCCGCCTTGGGTTGACACGGCGCTGACCGTGTCTCCTGGGCGCTGGGGTCTTCGCTGTGGTTGACACGGCGCTGACCGTGTCTCCTGGGCCCGTGCTGCGCGGCCTTGCCGAACGATTTTCTCCAATGGGCGCACTATAATTTGACTCGTGCGTTTGCTTTCATCTTTGGACTGGGCTTCTATTATTCTTCAAGTCTTTATTTGCTGAAAAGAAATGTGACACTTAGTCACTTATTTACGGGGGTGGCCGAGACCCTTAATGTGGCACGGCGTGGGCCGTGTCGCACTCCGGGTAGGCCGAGCCTTGTGGGTGCCAAGTGAGCACTCGTCTTGGTTGCTCTCTATCAACCTCGGTTGGAGTTGCCAAGGCTAATGTACCTGCAAAATGAGCAACTAAGTTAGAAAATGGGGTGATGGCCGAGGGTGTTGCCGATGGGCTCGATGTTACGGTGTCCAATGGGCTTGGTAGCACATCACACCTCCACCAAAGTACCGCATAGTTCGTAAATTTCAAAGATGCTAATTGCACCTTTAAATTCTCGGAATAATTATAAAGGTTAAAAATTGAATCAACCTTTTCAACCCACTCAAGGTAGGTGTTCCTGTCGGCGGTCCCGTTGAAAGAGGGAATTGTGATCTTCGGGAGTCATTTTTCATCTTCCCGATTAATGTGATGGTTCGGGAAGTACTCATCATCGGACTCATCCGAATCATGTGGTCGGGCTTGGAAATCTCCATTCCCGGGTCTTCGCGTGGGTGGAGGTGCGGCCGGGTGTTGCTCTTGTTGATTGGTCATCGTGTCCAGTCGTTGGAGGATCGATTGCATTAAGCGCTCGTTAGCCGAAAAACGTTCTTCCATCCGCTGGTTGTTAGTATCCAATTGCTCTTGGATACTTGGCTCATGCTCGGGCGGTCCAGAGTGGAGCGTTTGTTCGCTCGTGGTGGCATTGTCGCGGTTGTTTCCATGAACGGCTCCTCTGCGTGTCACCATGCGTTCCATTGATGTAAAAATTGGATTTTTAAAATCAAAATAGGAACTTTAGCTCTGATACCAAGTTGATGTGCCGTCAATCGATGAGCGGCGCACCGTGATCGGAAGATGGGCGTGCGCGTGACCCGGAGGAGGTAACTCGTATGGCGGTCGGAAAATATGGTCGGGCGATTTATGGAGTTAGGTTGCGGAAGTGTAATGGGATGGAAATAAGGGGGATTGTACGGGAAAATATGGGAATGGCTCGGATAAAAACGAAGGTGGTTCGGAGGGGAGAGTATGGACCAGAATCGGTAAAGTAGTCGTTCGGGAGAATTGGGAAGGGGGTTCGGAGGAATGTGATTTATGGAAGTGGAGATGACGCTTTGAATACCTTGAACGAAATAGTATTCAAATCGGTAGACCTTACTTGTGTTCGGATATGATGCACCGTTCACTCGCAAGGGTTGCCGAGACTTGGCCAGATGTGACGCACCGGAGAAGGATCGGCGATATGAGGGAATTATCAAAAGGATAGAAGCACTTGTATTGATAAAAATTCACTAAGTTCAATAGAGGCAAAGTGCCTCTTAAATAGAAAAAAACATAAAAGGAAAAATACTAAGTAAGAATCGTAAGCCGTTGATCGAGTTGGACGTCTAGGATCGTGAAGGCTTGGATCGGTGATGTGGCGCGAGATTTGCGGGATTGCGTGCTGTTGAGGTGTAGCCGGCTCCGGGTGCTCGGGCGCGCATGTTATCATAGTCGGGTGCGCGCGCGGGTGGGCGCTGCCAGATTTGTTGAAGCGTGCGCAGCCGGGCGCGCTGGAATGAAATCCCGTGATTCTCGGGATTTTCCGACGTGATCGGGATCTCTGAGTATCATGGGATTTTCCGTGTGCGAATCTCCCCTTATCTCTCTAGTTGATATTTTCCTGCTAAAAGGTTCCTTCCATAAGATTTTGGCACGCTTGAAAACGTTAAGTGCTCGAGGGTTTCTTCAAGTTGCTTGGGCCTCGGCCATGTTGGATCGCGGGCCTTTTACTTCGTCTTTTCGTGACTTGGGCTTGCTCTTCTTACTCTTCTAAGTCTCTAATTGCTGAGAGGAAATGTGGCGCTCGGCCACTTATTGAATATGGGCCGAGCCCCTTAATGGGAATCGGCATGGGCCGTGTCGGCTGGCCCGTGGGGCGGTGTCTGGATGTGGTCTGTCTCGCCGCGCGCCTCGGCCGGCCCGGTGTGGGCGACCTTGGCGCGGTCTTCGGTGTCCGACTCGGGGTGCCACATGATGCACGTTCTTGGCCGATCTTGATCTAACTCCGAGGGTTTCTCCGTGATTATGTTCCCTACAAAATGAGCAACCAAGTTAGTATAAAAGTCTCGGTCCGTTGCGCGAAGGAATGCGTCAGCGTTGTGGAGGGCGTGGCCGGGTCGGAAATTGGATGCGCGCGGGTGGGCGCTACCGGGCGCGCTGGAAGGGATCTCCAAGTATCATGGGATTTTCCGTGTGGGAATCTCCCCTTATCTCTCTAATTGATATTTTCCTGCTGAAAGGCTCCTTCCATAAGATTTTGGCACGGCTGAAAACGTTAAGTGCTCGAGGGTTTCTTCAAGTTGATTGGGCCTCGGCCATGTTGGATCGCTGGCCTTATACTTCGTCTTTTCGTGACTTGGGCTTGCTCTTCTTACTGTTCTAAGTCTCTAATTGCTGAAAGGAAATGTGGCGCTTGGCCACTTCTTGAAGGGGGCCGAGCCCCTTAATGGGACTCAGCATGGGCAGTGTCGGCTGGCCCGTGGGGCGCTGTCTGGGCGCGGTCTGTCTCGTCGCGCGCCGCGGCCGGCCCAGTGTGGCCAACCTTGGCGCGATCTGTCTTGCCTGGCGCCGTGTCTCCTGGCCCGATGTGGGCAGTCTTGGCGCGGTCTTCGGTGTTTGACTCGGGGTGCCACATGATGCACGTTCTTGGCCGGTCTTGATCTAACTCCGAGGGTTTCTCTTTGATTATGTTCCCTACAAAATGAGCAACCAAGTTAGTATAAAAGTCTCGGCTTGTTGGGCCCGAGTCTCGTGGCACATCAGGCCGCTCATGATTTTCCTCGGACATTGTTTCTTAAGGTAAACTTCCTGCAAAACGAGCACACAAATTAGAAAAATTGGCCGTGTTCCTCGGCGCTAGATCGGCGATGTGCTCCCGTTACACATAATCCTCCCAGGGTACTTGAGGATTTTTCCCCAAATCTATCTTATCTTTATCAATCTCCCCGGGTTTGTGGTCGGTGAGGCGCTCGTGTTTTGCTTTGGGGCCCACTGCCTCGGTGTGGGGCCCCAATCCTCGGTCCTTGGCGCGGGTCGGCATGTTGTCGGCGCGGATAGGTAAAGTAAGGAGCTTGTTCCCTACAGGAGCACATTGCCGATCTAGCGCCGAGGAGCATGGCCAATTTTTCTAATTTGTGTGCTCGTTTGGCAGGAAGTTTACCTTCGAAAACAATGTCCGAGGAAAATCATGAGCGGCCAAGAAATTTGCTCGGTTGGCGTCCGGGCATCCCCAGACATGACACGTCATGACCCGGCGCCCAACGGGCGCCCCACGATCATGACCCGGCGACCCATGGAGACACGGTCGTCGGCCCGTTGGAATAAGTGACCGACATGGGAGAACGCTCGATCCAAATCCCCACAGATCAAGTGTTCAACCATGGGCCCTATTTTCGGTCACACTTAATTTATTTCTCTTCAGCAAGCAATTAGCCTTAGAAAAGGAAGAGAAGACAGCCCAAGAAGAGGAACGCACATTCCATAGGCGAAGGCTCACGAAGGACCACCTCGGCCGAACATGGACCGGCCCACGGTCAAGCCTCGGCCCACTAGAAGACCTTGACGAAATTCCATCGGCCACTTTACTTAAATCTTTAAGTAATCTGGTTATTTGGTCGAGGAAAAGATAAGGTTCGAGTTTGACACGGATAAATGTCAATATATCCGAAGAAGATCCACCGGGCGCGCACAAAATCTGTCCATCCAACCACTGGCACAAAAAGAAGGATATTTATCCAAGTAATCCGTGCTAAAGTTGCCATATTCATAGGACAATCGTTGGACAATAACCTTTCAAAAATAGCATGGACAAATCCCAAAATATCAGGAGAAAGGTTCAACCGGTCACATTTCCAAGCACCCGCGCACGCACCAAAAATTGTCCATCGAGCCATCGGAAAAACAACAAAGATTTTCATCCATATAATAAGTGATAAAGCTGACATATTCATAGGAGAATCGTTGGACAACAACCTTTCAAAATTGGCACGAGTGGATCCCACAAAATCCGAAGATAAGATCAAACCGCGCACACAAAAACCGTTCATCGAGCCACGAGCGAAACAACGGGGAATTTCATCCAACGAATCCGTGCTAAAGCTGCCATATTCATAGGAGAATCGTTGGAAAACAACCTTTCAAAATTAGCACGAGTGAATCCCACAAAATCCGAGATAAGATCAACAGCACGCGAATCCAACGGACAACCGAAGATCACCCTCGGCCAAGCACGACTTTCATGCAAATCCAGCCGTGCATATCTTTGATGAATCAAGCCTAAGATCTTCCCGAAGCTAATCCAAGATGTTCAAGTCATCTAAGGGCTTACATTGTCTTTCTTAGTTTTCTTATCTTTTACGTTTTTGTTTTTTTAAGTGTAACACTTACACTTTAATGAGTAGAGTGAATTTTTAGAGTAAAAATTGTGCATTGCACCTTCTTCTCGAAAGGTTTGAAGCTCTCCGATGAATACTTCTCCGGTGAGTCACATCCGGCCGAGACCGTCAACCCTTTGCACGTACGTTCGGTGAGTCATATCCGAGTGCGGGCGAGGTCTACCGAGGAGAATACCTTGATTGCTCAGGTATTCAAATTGTCCATCCATCTACACCCAAAAACTCTAAAGAGTCCACCCACTCCACCGAGCGATCACCCTTTTTCCATACTTGTCCGATTTCACCCCTTTTTCCACCTTCCGAGCCATTACCATATTTTCCCTAGCCATTCCACTTTTCATATGACCATTCCCCATATTTCCCATCACCATACGCTTCCGCAACCCAACTTCACAATTTGCACACGCCGTTTTCCTGTTTTCCGTACGCACCACAAATCCGAACCTCGCGTGCGCGCATTCTTCCGACCCACGGTGCACCTGGTGTGCAGCGGGCACCAGGATCGCACACACTTTATCGGACTTGTCGCTTTTCACGTAACCGGGAGGGTCACGTGTACGGCGATCGGCAAATTGGCTCGGGCCAATTTAGGATGGGGTTTGCGGAAGCGTATTGTGATGGGAATAAGGGGTTTTGATGGTGGAAATAAGGAGATGGCTCAGTAGTTTATGGAGATGACTCGGTGGTGATAATGTGGACCGGAATCGGCTTGTGGATGAATTTTAAGGCTCGGGGATGAAGATGGTGAAGGTAATGGATGGAGGCAATTCAATACTTGAGCGATCAAAGTATTGAATTTGGTAGACCTTGAATGTTTTCTCGGATATGATGCACCGATTAACACTCGAGGGTTGATAACGCTCGGCCGGATATGACTCACCGGAGGGGAGTTATCGAGATGGAGCTTCGATCCTTTCGGGAAGAAGGTGCAATGCACAATTTTTACTAAAATTCTGTCTATTGAAAACGGAAATCGAATACAATATTTAAAGACATAAAATTGAACTAACTATCTAAGAAGAAGGAAGCTTTTGGCCTTTAGATTGATCAAACGCTTCATGTTGACTTTCATGTCCGTGAGTCATGCATGTTCCTCGCGGGTTGGTTCAAAGTTAGACCGAGGTTGTCTTGTTGTTGACCGGTTGACCGAGAGGGTGCGTCGGTATGGGCGGAGCTCCGAACGAATGACGGATTGGCTCGAGCCAATATGGATCCGGGGCTTCTAAAGTCTCTTCGGTGGTCAACAAAAGGTAGTGCACGGTCTGGTTCTTTGATGGACCGGTGATGACTCGAGTTGGTCCGCGGGCACGTCTAGATGGGCGAAGCCGGCGGTCGGTCATGGGCGAGCTTCAAGGGATCCGTGAGTTTGTTGAGGAAATCCGTTGATTGAAGATCCTCTGAAGAGTTAATAGCTGCTCCAAGGATTTGGTGCATGAAAATCCCTTGATAATCATAAGTGGTTCGGTGATCGGCCAAGCTCGTGAGTCCGATGGGTGATCTACTGTCATCACGAAGATATACTCGTGCGGTTATGAATCTCTTCCATATCTTAGCCAAATAACCAAAATACTTAAAGATTAAGTAAGTTTGGCCGATAGAATTTGGCTAAGTCTTCGAATGGGCCGATAGTGGGCCGTGTCTCGTGAGAGGCTCAGCCATCGTGGGCTTCCAATAGTGCAATCAGCGTCCTTTGTCTTTATGCCTCTTGCTTTCTTCACTAAGTCTTCTAAATGCTGAAAATAAGCTAAGGTGACTGGGCTCGGCGTTGGGTGGGCCGAGGAGTCGGGCTCCGTGGAAGAGCGCGTGATCCAAGAGGATCGGACCGTGCGTTCCCTCACGTCGGCCACTTATTCTTATGGACCGAGACTCTAGCGAGTCTCGGCCACGTCGTCGGCCTTGGGCTTGCTGGTCGCCGAGGTGTGGTCTATAGGCGGGTCGGTGGGTGGCCCGGTGTGCGCGTCTAGGGCGGGAATGGCCGAGCACCAAGTGATGGAGTGCTTGGGCCTTTCCCGATTGAACTCGGATGGTGACTCCGAGGCTAAGATACCTGCAAAACGAGCAACTAAGTTAGAAAAATCGGGCAGGCTCGTTGGGTTGGTCGGGGCTAAGTCCGTGATGTGCTCGGGTTGCACATCAGCGCCGACCCCCAAGGAAGGCACATCAGGCCACACCCGAAGAGGTACCCGGCCCAATTGTACACAATCAAGACGAGTGTCGTCCACAAGACGGGACTTGGTTCATGGTCCGACGGGTCCTCTCCTCCCAACCACAACCGGAAGAAAGCAAGGAAAAATCGAGCCCGGTCAAAGGAGGAACCTTTCACGCCCAAGATGGGCCGAGACTTATGATGATCCAACCCATCCTTACCACGCAACACCAACCGGAGGATCATCAACGCACCAATCTCTTACTTGGTCGACGCCTTGAAACATATCGGGATGAGTTCCCAGAAACACCGCCCGATGGATCACAACCCCCTCTAGGGAACGAGAGCCTCACTTTACCGGTCCGCACCGACAACTTGCCGACCCGCGCCAAGGACCGAGGATCGGGGCCCCACACCGAGGCCATGGGCCCCAAAGCAAAACACGAGCGCCTCACCGACCACAAACCCGGGAGGATGATGTGCAATGGGAGCACATCATCGATCTAGCGCCGAGGAGCACGGCCAATTTTGCTAATTTGTGTGCTCGTTTTGCAGGCAACTTAGCCTCGGAGAATATGTCCGAGGATAATCGAGATCGGATACGAGTTTTGCTCAGATGGCATCCGAGCGTGTCCGACTACGATGAGCCCGGTGCACCAGGCCATGATACGGCCAAGGCTCGAGAAAACGACCTGCCCGGCGCCCAACGGGCGCCCCACGATCATGACCTGATGACCCATGGAGACACGGTCGTCGGCTTTGCCGAAGTCCTGTAGGGCTTCGGCCTGTTGGAATAAGTGACTGACATGGGAGAACGCTCGATCCAAATCCCCACGGATCAAGTGTTCAACAATGGGCCTGATGTGCAACCCGAGCACATCATGGATCAAGCCCCGACCAACCCAACGAGCCAACCCGATTTTACTAACTTAGTTGCTTGTTTTGTAGGTATCTTAGTCTCGGAAACACCTTCCGAGCATGATCGGAAGCGACCCAAGCACTCCGTTACTTGGTGCTCGGTCATTCCCGGCCTTGACGCTTGCATCGGACCGTGTCCGACCGTACCAGGACACGGCACATCCAGCAGCTCGACAGCTGAGACGCGTGACGCACCCAGACACGGCGCACCCGACAGCCCGACCCACGACGCAATCGGGGCTCATGACAGAGACACGCCCCGCACCCAACGGGCACCGCTCCACGAACCCGACCCGACGACCACCCAAGCTACGGTCGTCGGACTATCCGAAGACCACTAGGGCTTCGGCCCGCCAATAAGTGGCTGGCGTGAGAGAACGCACGGTCTGATCCCCTTGGATCGCGCGGTCTTCCACGGAGTCTAACTCCTCGGCCAACTCATCGCCGAGCCCGGCCACCTTAGATTATTTTCAGCATTTAGAAGACTTAGTGAAGAAAGCAAGAAGTCTAAAGACCAAGGACGCTGAATGCACCATTGGAAGCCCACGATGGCCGAGCCTCTCACGAGACACGGCCAACTATCGGCCCATTCGAAGACTTAGCCAAATTCTATCGGCCAAACTTACTTAATCTTTAAGTATTTTGGTTATTTGGTTAAGATAAGGAAGAGGATCAAGTTTGGCACGAGCATATCTTCGTGATGACCGTAGATCACCCATCGGACGTACGAGCATGGCCGATCTCCGAACCACCTTCGATTATCAAGAGATTTTCATGCACCAAATCCTTGGGGCATCTATTAAATCTTTAGAGGATCTTCAATCAACGGATTTCCTCAACAAACTCTCGGATCCCTTGAAGATCGCACGTGACCGACTGCCGGCTCGACCATCTAGACGTGCCCGCGCACCAACTCGAGTCATCACCGGTCCATCAAAGAACCAGACTGTGCGCTACCTTTTGTTGACCACCGAAGAGACTTTAGAAGCCCCAGATCCAGATTGGCTCGAGCCAATCCGTCATTCGTTCGGAGCTCCGCCCATACCGACGCACCCTCTCTGTCAACCGGTCAACAACAAGACAACCTCGGTCTAACTTCGAACCAACCAATCTTCCGACCATGAATCACAGACATGGACTTCTCCAAAGTCAACATGAAGCGTTTGATCAATCCCAAGGCCGAAAGCTTCCTTCTTTTTAGATAATTAGTTCAACTTTATTTCTTTAAGTATTGTAATCCTTTTCATTGTTCAATAGAGAGAATTTTAGTAAAAATTGGCATTGCACCTTCTTCCAGAAAGGATCGAAGCTCCCTCTCGATCAACCCTCGAGTGTCCATCGGTGCGTCATATCCGAGAAGACATTCAATGTCTACCAAGTTCAATACTTTGATTGCTCAAGTATTGAATTACCTTCATCCATCTCCTTACACCATCTTCATCCCCGAGCCATCGAATTACCTCCACAAGCCGATTTCGGTCCACATTATCACCACCGAGTCATCTCCATAATTTACCGAGCCTTTACCAAAATTCCACCACCAAACATCATCATTCCTATCACATTACGCTTCCGCAAACCCCATCCTAAATTGGCCTGAGCCAATTTGCCGATCACCGTACATGCGACCTTCCCGGTTACATGAAAAGCGACAAGTCCGATAAAGTGTGTGCGATCCTGGTGCACCATCTTGGTATCAGAGCTAAAGGTTCGATTTTTATTCTCCCTACAAATTTCTAGAACTTTTCTCATGAATACTCGAAGTGGCGCCGTTCACAACGCCGTCCGTGACCAAGCCACGAGCGAGCAAACCATGTTCTCGAATCCCCGTGACCATCGGGATGCCGAGGACAATAACCGACCATCGGTCGCGCACAGCGTTACACCCATTTGTCCCTTTCTTGCAGCCGACCTCCCTATATCCCGCCTGCCATACCCTAAGTGTACACCGGAAATATTAAATCTATTCCCCCCTGCAGAGTTGCTCTGTCCTCACCTACCCCCGTCCTCCCCTCCGTACAGATTGACTGCCATCCCCTCCCCAACGACAAATCCCGGTCTTCCCTGCCGCCCGACCTTCCCCGTCCTTTTCCTCCCGTACAAGCTGCCTGCCTCCCACATCATCATCTCCTTATTCCGGCATCCAACCTCCTGTCTGCCAAATGGAAAAAACCAAAAAAGCGTCCTCCAAACCTGGTCTGGACCAATCCTCCAAGTCCCTTGTCCTCCCAGCCAAACCAAGTATCTTCTCCCTCCCCGATATGGCCGAGCGCGACCGAGCCCGTCCGGCACGGCCTACGCCACCACATAGGCGAGGACCGGCACGCGGAGGGCAACCCCGAGCGCGCCCACATGAATCCGACCGATCCGAAGAGGATTATGAGTATGAGCCCGATAATTACTCGGATCGTGATGAAGAATGGAAGCTCCCCAAGGCACACTTACCCTCTTTCAATGGAGCCTCCAATGGAGATAAATACTTGGATTAGATTGAAAAGGTCGAGAAAATTTTTGACCTTTACAATTATTTCGAGAAGTTAAAAGTCCAATTGGCATCTTTGGAGCTTACGGATTATGCCTCATTATGGTGGACTAGTCTTCGGACACAACGAAGAAGAGCGCACGAGGAGGAAATTAATTCGTGGAGATTAATGAAAGAGTTGATGGGGAAACGGTTCGTACCGAGCCATTACCTTCAAGATTTATTTTTACAACTCCAAAGCCTCCGCCAAGGAAGTTCTACCGTGGATGATTATCTTACGGACTTTGAGACTTTACGGATTCGGTGCGATCTAGCCGAACCCGTGGAACAAGTCATGGCACGGTTCATTCGAGGCCTTCGATATGAAATTGGTGATGTGGTTGAGTTGCAGCCCGTAGAATCATTTGATGGGCTTATCCAAATGGCCCTAAGAAGAGAAAAGGCAAGGCTATCGCTCAACTGCCCGCCCCGAAGCCCACAACACCATACCGGCCCGCGCCACGAATCGAGGATCGGGCGCCCGCGCCAAAACCATGGGCCCCGAAACCGGCCACGGATTCTAAGCCTTCGGACACTCAAGCCGACCCACAAAGGGCTCGAGAGATCCGATGTTTCAAGTGTCTTGGACGCGGACACATGGCCGAGCAATGTCCGAAAAAGCGCATCATGACCGTCCTCGAGGACACCGAGGAGGTCGTGAGCGACGACGAGACACCACCCGCCTCGGCTGAGGAAGAACCAACATCGACCGAAGAAGAAGTTTGCCGTGCATTTGAAGAGCAAAGCATATATATGGTGCGAAGAGTTCTTTCTACGCAGCCACGGCCCGAGGAATTACGAAGGGAGACGTTGTTCCATAGTCGTTGCATGATCAAGGACAAATTTTGTTCGGTGATCATCGATGGCGGAAGCTGCACGAACGTCGCGTCCCGCGAGCTGACCGAGCGGCTGGCGCTACCCACGACCGCACACCCGATGCCCTACAAATTGCGCTGGATCACCGACCGTGAAGATGTCCGGCTAAGTAAACAAGCCCGGGTAACTTTTACAATTGGCACGTACAAAGACACGGTCACGTGTGACGTGGTCCCGATGAACGCTACCCATCTCTTACTCGGCCGACCATGGCAATTCGACCGACGAGTTATGCATAACGGCTTCACCAACCATTATTCTTTCAAGATGGATGGCCGAAGCATCACATTGGCTCCCATGACACCAGACCAAATTGCCAAGGACGAGGCCGACCGAAAAGAGGCCAAGGCCAAGATGGCTCTTTTCATGGGCCGAAAAGAATTTGCACGGACCCTTGGCCAAGAAGGCCCGATTATCGTGCTCTTACACCAAGAGCCCGATGGGCTTGATGAAGAAATTATTCCCGAGGCCGTGCGTCTGTTGCTTGACCAATTCAAGGATGTGTTCCCGGACGACCTCCCGGACGGTCTACCACCGCTCCGAGGGATCGAGCACCACATTGATCTTCAACCGGGCTCCTCCTTGCCAAACCGACCACCGTATAGGCTCAATCCCGATGAAAGGAAAATTTTGCAAGAGCAAGTGGAGGAACTACTTACTAAGGGCTACATCCGAGAGTCCTTGAGCCCATTGCGCGGTCCCGGCCCTCCTAGTGCCGAAGAAGGATGGAAGCCATCGAATGTGCGTGGATAGCCGAGCAATCAACGATATTTCCATCAAATATCGCTTTCCCATGCCACGGCTCGATGACCTTCTCGATGAGCTTAGTGGAGCGGCCATCTTTTCCCAGGTAGACTTGAAATCCAGTTACCACCAAATCCGGATGCGCGAAGGCGACGAGTGGAAGACGGCTTCAAGACCCGGTACGGGCTATTCGAGTGGCTAGTCATGCCATTCGGCCTTACCAACGCGCCGAGCACCTTTATGCGCCTCATGAACCATGTGCTTCGAGAGTACCTCGGTAAGTTTATTATCGTTTATTTCGATGATATACTTGTCTATAGTGCTGATTTGCCGAGCCATCTCGACCACCTCGAGCGACTATTTTTGATCCTACGGCGAACGGAGCTATACGGCAACCGAAAGAAGTGTGCATTCACCCAAACCTGAATACACTTCCTCAGCTTTGTCCTATCCGCAAGCAGTGTCGAAGTGGATGCCGAGAAGATACCGGCCATCCAAGACTGGCCCATCCCGAAGAGTGTCTCGGACATCCGAAGCTTCCATGGGCTTGCAAACTTCTACCGACGCTTTATCAAAGGCTTTAGCACAATTGTGGCACCTTTGACCGAGCTCACCAAAAACGGCCAAGAGTTTACATGGACCTGGCCTTGTCAAGCAAGTTTTGACACCATTAAGGCCCGGCTTTGCGAAGCCCCCGTGCTAACCCTTCCGAACTTTAACAAAGTCTTCGAGATCGAGTGTGATGCCTCCGGAATGGGTATTGGAGCGGTCCTTATGCAAGAAGGCCACCCGATAGCATATTTTAGCAAGAAGCTCAAAGTCGCAACGCTTAATTACTCAACATATGACAAGGAGCTCTATGCCTTGATCTGAGCCATTGAAGTGGCAACATTACTTGCTGCCCCGAGAGTTCATTATCCACACCGACCATGAAGCTCTCAAGTTTATCAAGGGGCAAGGAAAATTGAACCAAAGGCATGCAAAGTGGATAGAGTTCTTGGAGAAGTACCCCTACATAATCAAGTACAAAAAGGGTGACACTAACGTGGTGGCCGATGCACTATCACGGAGGAGCATCCTTTTCACCGAGTTACGGGTACGTTTCTTTGGATTAGATTGGTTGAGAACTTGTTACACGGGTGACCCCGATTTTGGTTCACGGTTTGAGTTAGCCGCCAAGGGTGAATTGGTTGGCTATCACGTGAACGATGGATACTTGTTCCGAGGAGGACGCATGTGTGTCCCGAGAGGAAGCATCCGAGAGTCTCTCATAACCGAGGCTCACGGAGGCGGCCTTGCGGGCCACTTTGGAGAGAAAAAGACTTGGGAGATGCTTAAAGAGCATTTTTATTGGCCTCACCTATTTCGGGACGTGCACCACTTTGTGGAACGGTGCGCGACATGCAAAAAGGCCAAGACCCGTATGCTTCCCCAAGGACTTTACTTGCCTTTACCGGTGCCCGACCAACCATGGCACGACATTAGCATGGATTTTGTTCTCGGACTCCCATGAACAAGCCGAGGCAAAGATTGCATTATGGTCGTGGTCGACCGATTTTCGAAGATGGCGCATTTTATTGCATGTGCCAAGACCGCCGAAGCCACGGTCATTGCCGAATTATTTTTGAAGGAGATTGTCCGATTACACGGCATGCCCCATTCAATCGTGTCCGATCGAGATGGAAAGTTCCTTAGCACTTTTTGGAGGACCTTATGGGCACGACTCGGCACCAAGCTACTTTTTAGCACGGCTTTCCACCCGCAAACCGACGGCCAAACGGAAGTAGTCAACCGATCACTTGGTTCACTACTCTGGACCACGGTGGATACGAGATCTCGACATGGGATCTTCAATTGCCGTTCATTGAATTCGCCTACAACCGGTGCCGCCACAACACCACGGGTATGACTCCTTTTGAGGTTGCTTACGTTTTAAATCCATCTACACCTATGGATTTACTTCCATTGCCGATCAAAGAGCATACCAACACCAACGGCCATGATAAGGCCGAGAAGATCCGTCAATTGCACGAGAGAATAAAGAAGCGGATCGAGAAGAAAAATGCCAAGTATGCTCAAGCGGCCAACCGAGGCCGAAAAGAGAAAATTTTTAAATAAGGAGATTTAGTGTGGCTTAAGCTTCGGTACTTTAAGCATAAGCACGCTAAGTTGCTGCCATGATGTGCAACGGGAGTGCACATCCGATCACTCCCCGAGCCCGGGTGTTTTTACTAACATAATTGCTCATTTTGCGGGTAACATAGCCTCGAAAATACCTTCCGAGGAGGATCGAGAGCAGTTAAAGATGGTGCTATATTGGCGTCCGAACACCATCAACCCGGACACGCACGACGCACCAGAAGACGTGCGCACGACCGAGGCTCGCGCGCCCAGCAACACGCGCACGGCCGAAGCCAGTGCGCCCAGCGACATACCCATGGCCGAGACTAACACATCCACCGACTCGACCATGGCCCACGACGACACCACCCGTAGCGTGGCTGGAATCCTCTAAGGATTTCAGCCACTTAGCCTAGTTAGCTAGAAGTGGAAGAATGACGGGCCGAAAGATGGACGACGAACCAAGTGTCAAGACACGAGGGGCTCGGCCAACCCAAGCCCCTTTAAGGCGAACATCAAGACGGGCCGAGCTATTAGCATTCTTTGGCCTTCCTAGGAGCTTCGGAGATACACGTATTAAATTGGCCCACGCCAATCTTAAGGAAGCCGTGACACCTCGCTGAGTCGTCGGCCCACACGGGCCATGACACGGCCACCAGACACGGCCCATCGAAGACTAGGACACGGCCACGTGACACAGCCCAGGAAGCTCGAGACACGGCCACGAGACACGAGACATCGGGCCCAGGACACGGCCACGTGACACAAATCGCCGAGCCCAGGACACGGTCCACGTGAACCTGGACACGGCCCACCGACTCGGCCACCCGAGCCCAAGACCCGGCCCACTCAAGCGCCGGCCCAGTCCACTCCATGCATCCGATGACTAAATCTCCTAGAATCTCAACTAACACGATTAGATAGAGATTCTACCTGTTTTGATGCATGTTGACACGAGAGCATCATGGACGACCAAGACATCGGACAGACCACATTCTTCTTAGGGTTTTAGTTTACTTTCGTTTTTCTTTAAGTACTCTTCTTTTACGTTAATGAAAGTTAGTGAATGTTTGATAATCAAAGAGCCAAGAGCCTTATTGTCAAATTCCCTCATCCGACCTTGCTTCTCCGGTGCGTCATATCCGGCCGAGCAATCGTCACCCCTTGTAAGCGCGCGGTGCGTCATATCCGTGTGCAAACCAAGGTCTACTCGGTTCAAACGCTTGATTGCTCGAGTGTTTGGATCTAAATCATCCCACAACCACCTTCTAACCTTCCCGTCACCGCACCATTCACGAGTGATAACCTTCCTCCACTAAACGACCGCAAAACACCCATCCCGAGCCATATTCACATTCGCCCGAGCCATCTCATAATCTCCTCGAGCGAACCTCATCAAATACATCCCATTACGCAACCATCACGTTTTATACGCTTCCGCACGACAGATTCCGGACGGAGCACGATCACGAACCTCATCGGCTACGTGATCCGTGCGTTCGGCTACCCCCCGACGTGCCAACATAACCCGAAGGCACATCATGCCAAGAGCCGACGGACCTTTCCGAGTGACCGAGCGCGTCAATCCGAATGCGTACAAGCTCGAATTACTGGGCGAATACGGCATTACCACCACGGTCAACGTCCGAGATCTCTCACCATACTTGGATGATTAGGATGATCCTGCCGATTTGGAGGATGAGAGGGTAGATTTGGGGACAAATCCTCAAGTACCCAGGGAGGATGATGTGCAACCCGAGCACATCATGGATCAAGCCCCGACCAACCCAACGAGCCAACCCGATTTTACTAACATAGTTGCTCCTTTTGTAGGTATCTTAGTCTCGGAAAAACCTTTCGAGCATGATCGGAAGCGACCCAAGCACTCTGTTACTTGGTGCTCGGTCATTCCCGGCCTTGACGCTTGCATCGGACCGTGTCCGACCATACCAGGACACGGCACATCCAGCAGCCCGATAGCCGAGACGCGTGACGCACCCGGACACGGCGCACCCGACAGACCGACCCATGACGCAACCGGGGCTCATGACCGAGACACGCCCCGCACCCAACGGGCACCGCTCCACGAACCCGACCCGACGACCACCCAAGCTACGGTCATCGGACTATCCGAAGACCACTAGGGCTTCGGCCCGCCAATAAGTGGCTGGCGTGAGAGAACGCACGGTCCGATCCCCTTGGATCGCAAGGTCTTCCACGGAGTCCAACTCCTCGGCCAACTCATCGCCGTGCCCGGCCACCTTAGCTTATTTTCAGCATTTAGAAGAATTAGTGAAGAAAGCAAGAAATCTAAAGACCAAGGACGCTGAATGCACCATTGGAAGCCCACGATGGCCGAGCCTCTCACGAGAAACGGCCCACTATCGGTCCATTCGAAGACTTAGCCAAATTCTATCGGCCAAACTTACTTAATCTTTAATTATTTTGGTTATTTGGTTAAGATAAGGAAGAGGATCAAGTTTGGCACGAGCATATCTTCGTGATGACCGTAGATCACCCATCGGACGCACGAGCATGGCCGATCTCCGAACCACCTTCGATTATCAAGGGATTTTCATGCACCAAATCCTTGGGGCATCTATTAAATCTTTAGAGGATCTTCAATCAATGAATTTCCTCAACAAACTCTCGGATCCCTTGAAGATCGCACATGACCGACCGCCGGCTCGGCCATCTAGACGTGCCCGTGCACCAACTCGAGTCATCACCGGTCCATCAAAGAACCAGACCGTGCACTACCTTTTGTTGACCACCGAAGAGACTTTAGAAGCCCCGGATCCAGATTGGCTCGAGCCAATCCGTCATTCATTTGGAGCTCCGCCCATACCGACGCACCCTCTCGGTCAACCGGTCAACAACAAGACAACCTCGGTCTAACTTCGAACCAACCGATCTTCCGACCATGAATCACGGACATGGACTTCTCCAAAGTCAACATGAAGCATTTGATCAATCCCAAGGCCGAAAGCTTCCTTCTTTTTAGATAATTAGTTTAACTTTATTTCTTTAAGTATTGTAATCATTTTCATTGTTCAATAGAGAGAATTTTAGTAAAAAATGTGCATTGCACCTTCTTCCCGAAAGGATCGAAGCTCCCTCTCGATAACTCCCCTCCGGTGAGTCATATCCTGCCGAGTGTTATCAACCCTCGAGTGTCCATCGGTGCCTCATATCCGAGAAGACATTCAAGGTCTACCAAGTTCAATACTTTGATTGCTCAAGTATTGAATTGCCTTCATCCATCTCCTTACACCATCTTCATCCCCGAGCCATCGAATTACCTCCACAAGCCGATTCCGGTCCACATTATCACCACCGAGTCATCTCCATAATTTACCGAGCCTTTACCGAAATTCCACCACCAAACTTCATCATTCCTATCACATTACGCTTCCGCAAACCCCATCCTAAATTGGCCTGAGCCAATTTGCCGATCGCCGTACACGCGACCTTCCCGGTTACGTGAAAAGTGACAAGTCCGATAAAGTGTGTGCGATCCTGGTGCCCGCTGCACACCAGGGCCCTATTTTTGGTCATACTTAGTTTATTTCTTTTCAGCCAGCAATTAGCCTTAGAAAAGGAAGAGAAGACAGCCCAAGAAGAGGAACACACATTCCATAGGCGAAGGCCCACGAAGGACCACCTCGGCAGAACATTGATCGGCCCACGGTCAAGCCTGGGCCCACTAGAAGACCTTGACTAAATTACATCGGCCACTTTACTTAAATCTTTAAGTATTCTGGTTATTTGGTCAAGGAAAAGATAAGGTTTGAGTTTCACATGGATAAATCTCAAGATATCCGAAGAAGATCCACCGGGCGCGCACAAAATCCGTCCATCAAACCACCGGCGCAGCAAGAGGGATTTTAATCCAAGTAATCCATGCTAAAGTTGCCATATTCATAGGAGAATCGTTGGACAACAACCTTTCAAAAATAGCACAAACAAATCCCGAAATATCAGGAGAAAGGTTCAACCGGTCACATTTCCAAGCACCCGCGCGCGCACCAAAATTGCCCATCGAGCCATCGGCGAAACAACAGAGATTTTCACCCATATAATCCGTGCTAAAGCTGCCATATTCGTAGGAGGATCGTTGGATAACAACCTTTTCAAAATGGCATGGACAAATCTCGTGATGACATGAAGATAAGGTCAAACCGCGCACACAAGACCGTTCACCAACAAACCGGCTAGCCACAAGGGATTTTATCCATAAAATCCGTGATCAATCCGTTGAATCTTCAGAGGATCTTTGAGCAACAACTTCCACAATATCCTCGAGGATCCCACCATATCCGAGATCGGATCAACCACCGGTTCGGTCTTTTTCAAGTCGCCCGCGCACATTCATAAACCATTGCCTGACAACCGAGGAACCAAACCACGTGACACATCTTTCAGACCACCGAGATCCTTTTAGAAGCCCCGGATCAAAATTGGCATGAGCCAATCTTTCATGGCTCGAAGATTATCCCACCAGATGCACCCTCCCGGTCAACCATGGTCACCTTCGGTCAAGACGCAAAACCGACCGTGCCAATCTTCATGAACCGAGCCTAAAGTCAACCGGAGACCTTCCAAGGGCTTAATTTATGACACGATCGGGGTTAGGAGGTGTCGGGAGAAAAGGGAACAAATGGAAAGACAAGGAAATCTGCCGAGAGAACAAGGACAGGCAGAAACAGGGGAGTGAACACACTAGAGCTCCAAATGCATACGGGCCCTGATGTGCCTGATGTGCCATCAATTGATGAGCGGCGTACCGTGGTCGGAAGATGAGCGTGTACGTGCCTCGGGTGAGGTATCGTGCACGGCGGTCAGAAAATCGGGTCGGGCGATTTGTGGAGTTGGGTTATGGAAGTGTAATGGGATGAAAATAATGGGGAATGGAAGGTAAAGTATGGAGATGGTTCGGTAAAATATGTAGGGTGCTCGGGAAGGGTGTGGGCTATGGAGGAATCGGTCGGTGGCGGTGAGGCGTAGCGATTTGGGACTCTCGAGCAATCAAAGAGTCTAAATCGGTAGACCTTGGCGAAGACTCGGATATGACGCACCGAGGCTTGATAAGGGTTGACGAAAGCTTGGCCGGATATGACTCACCGGAGAAGTAACGTCAATTTGAGGGAATTATCAAAAGGCTATAAGCACTTGTATTGATAAAAATTCACTAAGTAAATAAGTAGGTCTAATGTTCTTTAAATAGACAAAAACAAAAACGAAAATCTAGAGAACTAGTAATCTTAAGCCATTAGATGAATTGGACGTCTAGGATGATTTGGTACGTGGATCCCGGAGGTGCGTCGTGGTCGCGCTGTCGGGTGCGCTCGGCAGAGATACGTATCTCCGAGAATCATGGGATTTTGTGCGTGCGAATCCTGACACGCTCGGGGTTATGAGAAGTGTCGGGAGAAAGAAGACACAAGGGTAATCTGCCAAGGAGAAAGTCCAAGACAGAAACAGTGAGGTGTAACGGTTAATGTTCCAAATGCATACAAGATTAAGTCAAATAAATTCAGCCAAATGAAACTTTAGGAAGTGGACTAAGCTGGGCCAAATTTTCAGCTTGAAAACACGTGAGGACTTAAAATGGCACGGGAATACTTTTGAGTGTACAAACAGACACAAAACAAAAAACAGTGACGTGAAGGGGTAAAAATTTCTGTACAACTTCAAATGAAGGCAACCTGGGAATGTAAAAATTGGCAGAAAATAAATTCAATGAAAGGGAAAGAAAATGCAAGTGGTTTGATGAAAAAAGACACGGTAGGTTAGGAGATATGTAGGTTGGAAAATGGATGGACAGAAACTGTTCGATTTCGGGAACTCGGGCAGAATGAGGGGGAAGTTGTAAGTACAACTTTTGATGGGCGAAGGGTTTTGGTAAAAGGAAAGAACAGAAATTTCAGGCCATGAAAGAAGAATTCACAACCAAAAATTTAGGGTTTTTACT
>QAOC01031911.1:6138-56623 GCA_003255005.1 Begonia fuchsioides
GAGCTAGAAAAAATTATTGATTTAATCGTCAATAAC
Organism: Begonia fuchsioides; assembly: GCA_003255005.1. Lineage (NCBI taxonomy): Eukaryota > Viridiplantae > Streptophyta > Magnoliopsida > Cucurbitales > Begoniaceae > Begonia > Begonia fuchsioides. The sequence continues at coordinate 6,175 of QAOC01031911.1, forward strand.
GGCCACCAACTCTTGAAAGCCGAGGACAGCCAGAAAAGAGTTTTAGCCGTCTATTTACCAGTGACAGATCCAACGGGACATATTGTCCGTCGTCATCGATCAGTGAAATTACACAAGCCAGACGTCATTCTTTTGATGGCCAATGCGTGCGCAACACGTGTGAGATCCCCGATGCCGCAATCAAGCGACAACTACCGGTCCACCGGATAACATGGAGTCGCCGGTCGCCAACCAAATAGCAACAAGTTCGTTCGGCCACTCTTCCCTCCTTTCACATTCATTTTTCTTCCTTCGTTGGCTGTTTCCATGGCTGGAACGAGTGTTTCTTTCATAATCTGTATATTTAACGCTTCTTTGATCATCTAGATTGTAAAAAAGGGAATCCGAATTCCCGTCGCGATCGTAATAATCTGTGTCCCTGTGGAGCGCCTACTCTTTGTCTGAGTTTCGCGTTTCAATAATTGTGGAGAAGAATTCTTTTTTAACTTCTCTCTCTACCTTTTTTCTCGCGCTGAATTCGATTGATGTTTTCGAGATTATCAAGACGATTGGGGATGGTTTTCAAGCTTATTTGGGGATGAACCAATAGGTGTTAGAATTTTTTTTTTGGGTGACAAAGATTGAAGGCAGGTTACTGTTGGATTATCGTTTCTGACGTTGTTCTAGCCCTTTCACCTTTCTTCGCTTGATTATTGGCGATTAGTTAGTGAGCTTCAATTTAGGTGCTGTGGATGTTGCTATTAAAATAAGAATCGCTTGTGGAATCTGGATCGTTTGACCTATAGGGTTGAGGATTTCTGTGTTCGCGACGGTTGCAAATAGAGATTCAGGAATTTCAGTAGTAAATGCTTGAGAATTGGCTGGAATTTTAGATTCCTTTACCCTTCTTCCAGATTTTTGGTATTCGCGTGCTTTGCCAATCTGAGAAATTGTTAGGGTCGTAGCAGAAACACCAAAGAAAATACCACGCATTGCCTCTATCATTACAGAAATCTGGCCGCGGATCGAATCATTTTTTACGTTATTTTGGGATCAGAAGAATCGGGGCATCGTTGATCTCGAATTATTTATGATTAGGAAGGCAAAATGGCGGCTAGTATGGATTTTTCACCTGCATTTACAGTAAGAGAGAGTGATCATAACAAGGAAAACGGTTCAACAACAGAAGCTGAGGATGCTAGTTCGTTGAACAATATGAAACAAATCAACAATGGGAAACCTCCTCGGCACCTCTCTGTAAAGCGCCATAGTATTAGCTCTATGGGGCTTCTTGGCCCGGCTGATTTGGTGAGTTGTTGAGCGTAAAATTTGTCTCTACCGTTCTTTTTCTGCTCATTTTATTTCAGGTTTCTGATTTGTGCATTTTATGTCAGTTCGGCTTCGCATTTTCTGAGCATATGGTGAGTTATTTTCTCAGTTGTTCGTTTAATATACTGCAGAGTTTAGATCCTGCCATTGACGACAGTAAGTCAGCAGACGAAAAGAGGGAATTCATACCTGTTTTCAGATCGGGAAGCTGTGCTGAAAAAGGACCTAAACAGTGCATGGAGGATGAACACATTTGTATAGATGATCTCAACAAACATATAGGTTCAATCTATGATGCCAAATCTCCACAGGCTTTTTATGGGGTGAGTACTCTGCATCAATCATGTTATGAACATCAACACAAATAAAAAGATATTTTTTTGCCTCCCAACTTCAATTTGGAAGAATATGTGGTGGATATTGACTTTGTTCCTTGATTTTATCGTTAAATCTTTGTCAGTATAACTTGTATTGTCGAGTTTATGATCCATTTGGAGATGTTAATAGGTGTTTGATGGTCATGGTGGCACGGATGCGGCATCGTTTGTGAGGAATAACATCCTCAGATTCACAGTCGAGGATTCTCATTTTCCAGTTTCTATGGAGAAAGCAATCAAGGGTGCTTTTCTGAAAGCTGATTCTGCGTTTGCAGACACTAGTTCACTAGATGTTTCCTCGGGTACGACGGCCCTGACTGTCTTTATCTCGGGGAGGTAAGGAAAAAGATCGATACTTCAAACTAAAATCTCGAGATTGTATAATTTACCATCATTTTGAATGAATTATTTTCATTTCATCATGCAGATCAATGATAATCGCCAATGCGGGTGATTGCCGAGCTGTTTTGGGAAGGCGGGGCAGAGCAGTCGAGATGTCGAAAGACCACAAACCCAACTGCGAATACGAGAGAAGGAGAATCGAGAAACTGGGTGGAGTAATTTACGACGGGTATCTCAATGGTCAGCTATCGGTTTCCAGGGCCATAGGAGATTGGCACATGAAAGGAGCCAGGGGTCAGCCATGTCCACTGAGTGCTGAGCCGGAGTTGCAAGAACTCGTCCTGACCGAGGACGACGAGTTTCTAATATTGGGATGTGATGGGCTGTGGGACGTGATGAGCAGCCAGTGCGCCGTTACTATGGCAAGGAAAGAGCTGATGCTGCACAATGACCCGGAAAGATGCTCGAGAGAGTTGGTGAGCGAGGCCCTCAAGCGTAACACGTGTGATAATTTGACGGTCGTTTTGATCTGTTTTTCTCCGCATCCTCCCCCTCAAATCGAGGTACCTCCATCTCGAGTTAGGCGGAGCATTTCGGCCGAGGGCCTGAACTTGTTGAAAGGCATACTAGACTCTAATTGACGGTAAAGCAAAGCCAAAATGCACTAAAGATCGCTTGCACCCGGAGCTCGAGAATTTGGTTGGTCATCGTTTCCACCCCAAGCTCCAATGTCGTATTTTCTTTGACGTGTCGAGCTATGTTATAGTTTTTTTTACAATAATTAACGTTTAAAACTCAGGCAAGATCAATGTATCATTCTTTTCATCCTTAATTAGAATGCCGTCTGAATGTGCACACACAATTAAGGCTACACAATCTCCGGTGCCCCAGAACTTACCCTGCGCCATGATACATTGTAAAATCGAAAGATAATATACTCACTGTGGCCCGAGACTACAGACTTGGAGAATAACTAATGTGGCCGTGTATACGAGCATAGGTCAATACAGGATTCATCATCTGCTTGGATCTTGAATTCCATTTGAGTTTGTGCTATCTCGGAAATTGTAAGTTGTGAGGTGATTATAAATATGCAACGTTGGCTGATCTACAAAAATGTCTACATAGTTCTAGAAATGATTCCTTTAATACGGCAGCAGATTTCAACCTTGCAGTTTCATTCCGGCTAGTCCTCCGATTACCACTCGAGCAAATTCAAAGTTCATTCCAATCCTTGCCAGCATCATTTTTCCCCTCCTTAGTGCCCCTGCACATAAACTCGCGCTATCCATACTGTCAACGTATATTAAAGGTTTATAAGCATTTGTTTTTTTATGACAAGATCAGAATCATTCTCAACGAGTCCGTAAGTAATCCCATTTTTTTCATCGGGTCCCGGTAGAGACCAAAGGTCTTGAGCGACCGATCCCGACTCAAAAGATATTTCTAATTGGAATTATTCTTGAAAAGAATATCAATATTTCCACTTTGAATGGTTAAAAGTGAAAAATAGGATAAGAATAATATAAAATGCCAATGCAATAAAGACTAATGCTCATCCCGAGGATTTGAGTCGGTTGACGCGCACTTTGCTAACTCTTGAACATAATTTCCCATTTTTTAGACTCGATTTAGTCAACCAGGAAAGCTTGCACCAACAGATACTGACGACTCTTCTAACTTCTATATATCTATTGATCATAGTAATCAAGTATTATTACTATACAACTAAAGTTTAATTATCTCTTGAACCCAATCAAAATGCATTCCAAATCTGTAACACCAAATTTAGTCCTTCATGCTGCTTCCCACCCGACAATTCACCTGTGCACAAGTCAACATTTTGGCAACTGATGTCTTCCTCCTATTCTCACCCACTGGCCCTCGGGGACGCTGCTCAATTATTTCCAGAAATTCAGTTCACGCAATGAGTTTTGGTATGGTAGAAACCTACCCGCATATCAACTTCCTGGGCATATGCGATATTTGCTAAATAAAAGCAGTTATAAATATAGGCCATTCCACATTAGTTCGTTCGATGGTCTATTAGCTAAAATTCTAGAAAGAACTAACCACATCTACCATGATGGCACCTTAAACCACTTACCCAACAACTAGAGTCACGATTGAAGAGCCCACGCATAGTTCAATTAATTTAGATTGGTAAATTTATACCAAAAGCCACGGTTCAAAATCTACGTCATCATAATATGAGAATTTAATCTTCCAAAATTAAAGTTGTTCATTGTGATGTCAAATAAAAATCTTACATCTCTGAACCACTAAGGCATAATTCAATTAGTTTAGATTGATAAATTTGTATCAAAAGCCACAATTAAAAATCTACGCCGTCACAATATGAAAATTTAATCTTTTAATGTTAAAATTGCTCATTATAATGCTCACATCTCTGAACCACTAAATTACTATAATTAACTCTTCACAAACTATCAGCCAAAGCATGAAAACAACACGGGGACTAAAAATTTTAGACGATTGAAATTTTAAGTAGACACAATATATTATAGTAGAAAAGAAAGATTGATGGGACGTAACTGAAGTTGGGAAAGACAGAATTGAATTGAGATTTAATCAAAATACAAATGTGATGAGAATCTTCTCTACACAGAAATATGAAATATATCAGCTAATCCAATATCCATTAGATTCAACAAACGGATAAGGTATGCCTCCCTTCTATAAATATCCACTTTCTGATTTGGCAGAACAAAATGACAAGAGGGAGAGACTTCATATTTCTTGGAGAAAAGATAACAAGGAATGACAACACCCACGGAGATGGATTGACCAAAACCCTAGACAACGACTTGCTACCACCTAATCATCGTCCTCGTCTTCATCCTGCAAAGAATAAAAATCTATTAGTAAGAAAAAAGATGCAACGAGAATAACAATGATAATTGACGAAACGCACCTCTCCACTGCCATCTTCTCCATCATCGTCATCATTCACCTCGGACATTGATTTCTCAGATTCTTCCTCTTCAACAGCCTTGGGACCAGCAGTCTAAATTCAGGAAAAACAAATGATAAGTAAAATAACATTATACGTCTTTCATTGAATAAACTGAATTCATCATATACCTGCTTCTTGTTGTAGGCCTTCATTTCTTTTTCATAATCTTCTTTTCGTTTCTCTGCCTTTGATACATAAGGTGCTTTGTCCTGATAGGGAGAATATAAAACAAATCAGATAAGACTATTTCATCCGAGCAACCACAAAGTATAAATTTAAGAGAAATACTTACAGCCTCAGTCATAGACTTCCATTTCTGTCCAGCAGCTTTTCCAACCTGATTGTCAAATTAGAGGCATTTAAAGTCCATGTTGATCATCACAAATTGCCAAGCAAAAATACTTACTGCTGGTACTGATCTGTTATTCGGATTCTCTTCATTAAACTTCTTCCTAAATTCTTCCCTGCAAATGAAAACAAATACAGAGGAAGACATAAAAAAACATAATTCAAACACATGGAACTATAGCTTTCTAACTCATAAAACTGAATTTGGTTCCTTAGACTACTTCAACGCCTTAATTTGCCTCATATTATGATTAATCTTCTATCCAGGGAGAATATATGGATACCGATAGTTTAAAATAGACTCAAACTAATATTCTGCATATAACAGTGCTTAATAAAAAAACATGAGTTACATGAACACGAAGAAGGCACTAGCAGGCCTCTTAGGCTTGTCTGGATCTTTTGCTGATTTTTTACTGGGTTTCCTGGTTGGTTTTGCCGCTGCTTTCTTATTCACAGCCAGCCTAAAGCCAAACCAAACAAAAACAACCAAATAGTTATAACAGTGACAATTAAAAAGAGCGCCATGCTGGCTTTAATGAATAGGATCAACGAGACTCACTTCGGTTCTGCCCTCTTCGACTCCGTCTTCGATTTACCGCCTTTCATATCGAATCCTGCAAATATAAGATCGGAGCAGCATAAATCGCGACAAGAAAACGAAAAGGTAGAGAAAAATAATTGAAAGCTGTAGGGAAAGAGAGACGACCTGCAGATTAGGCGAGCCTGGAGAAGCTAGGGTTGCAAAGAGAAAGAGGAAGCGCGTGGAAAAGGTGGTTTGAGGGAGGGCTCTCAGTTGTGGAGAGGTGGATATATCAAGTGCATATGGGGAAATTGAAATTCAATTGCGAACGAAATGAAAATAAGGGTGGGTTTAGGCGGGATTTGAACTTTCATGCCAGGTCATCAATCCGCGCGCTTTCATTGTATTGGCTAAGTAATACTTACGCTTTAGATTTCGTTCTCGTTGTGCTTCCTCTTGTGCTTCTTCGCCCTGCTAGTGCTGAAGAAGCGGCGAGTGATGCGTTTTTTGCACGCCGAGTTAAATTTTCTGAGCTGGGCTAATGGAGTTTGTAGATTTTGAATTGGGCCGAGAATATTGCGAGTGCAATATATTTTAATTTATTAATTATAATTAATTAAATAATAAGAATGTTGTATTCTAATTCTAACACGTAAAATGTTAATCTTATTAAATATAATTAATAGATTTAATATAAATATTCTTAATTATATTTATTATATCAATCATGATTTGACACTTTAATTTATAGAATAAGATAATAATCTGAGAATTACCTTTAACTTCCTTATTGTACAAAAATAGCTGACGTAATTCTATTAGAAAAGCCAAAAGTCAATATAGTCTAAATGAGTCTCGTACACTGACCAGCAAACCAAAACTTTGCCCGAGTCCGGTAGGATTTAAAAGATCAAATGAAGCTTGTTCGGTTTGTTGATCGTTGGTTATAATGACGATACCCTTGAACGACGATACCCTCGTTGCAATCTTCAACCAGATTGCAATTGAGCACTAGCCGATAAAGGTGGAAGTGAGTCGATTTAGGTCCTTTTTAACCTCTAGTAACGGTTGGGAAGTCGAATTTTTAGACCAACCCACAACCAGTAACAAATTTTCCAACCCAGCCCAAAAAAGATCAATTTGGGTATGCATTTGGTCGGTTCATTCAACCAAATTGCAATCGAGCAATCATTACTATCGTAAGAAAATCCGTTAATCGGTCGATCAATCGGTTTTGCGACAAAAAAAAAAACCAACCCACCTACAACAAAAAATTTAAAACATAGCCCAAGCCGAATTTTTTGAAAAAACATCAAATGAATTGACCGACTCGAAAGTTATGGGTTCAATTTTACCCATTTGGTCGGTTTAATTTACCCACCGTTAATCGCTACCAACGGACTACTAAATTCATTTTTTCGTGCAAACCCTCTGAAGTTGAGTGTGATCGAGCATATAGAGGCAGTGGACGGTCATCACCTCCTCTCCTCCGCAGCACAAAACTCCGAGTAAAGAAATTACTCGAGCCTCTTCTAAAGAAATCTAAGAGGATAGTCTTGAGCATCTTCACCCATGAACATTCAGCTGAAAGAGCTTTATTTTATGCCTCTAATCTTCTCTTCTTCTCGTAACATATGTCTAATTAAGGGGGATGGAAGTAAACCACAACGGTTAGTTTTGATCTATTTTAAATTTTGATTATTATAATCCCACGATTTACTTTCCAATTTTCATCTTTTGGGATAAAACGTCACGAAACTGAACTGTGAGTAAAAGAAGACAAAATTTAAAAATAAGTATTTAACATTTTTTAATATGTGTGTTTAAGCATTCTTAATTTTGTTCAAATCAGAATTCGTTTGAACTATTTTTAAAAAATATTTAGATTGAAAATATTGTAGGAGTTGACCCTAGTAGGGGTGGGCAACCCAAGCCCGACCCACGGTCGACAAATAACCCGACCCAAACCGACCCCTAGACCCTAGTGTACATAGAATGAATGAAAATGCCAAGAGACCATACATGAAAATATTCACCCACCAAAATGGTCAATCGAAATCACAAAAGCGTTACCAAAATCTTACGATCGAAAATGAAAAGGGTTGACTGAAACTCTAACAGACAGAATATTCTCTCTTTAATAGCTACTAAAAGCAGTTGACCGAAATCACAAAGGGTCAACCAAAATTGATCCAACTCGCCGAACCATTTGGTTTGGGTCATTTCTTGTGCCTTTTTTTTTTAAAACAAATTGGTTTGTGAATCAATTTTTGGGTTTAACTTGAACACCAAACTAGAAACACAAGGAAATTAATAAATTAATAAATTATTTTAAAAAATTATTTTTTATTAAAATGATTTTTCTATTTGGTTAAATTTTTGGATAAATATTTGATTAAAAAATAATAATAATAAAATTGGAACTGAACTGACATTCTTAAATTTTTGAGTCAGTTAATCATCGGTGAGATTAGGCCGAATAAATTGTTTGAAAAGTTTTTTTTCTATGATTTATTTTTATTATTAGGTATATGTGTAATCAGCGCAACACAAAGTAATCAAATCATATTACTAATGAAGGATTTTTTAATTAATGCAAATAAGACCCCAAAATTTAGTTAATTAGGCAAAAAACACCTCGAGTTTAAAACTAGTAATCGAGACAACACTATAATATGTTCATACGTGATGGTTGCATCGTTATGGATTTTGTTGTTTCTTTCTAATAATATATTTTCATAGCAGGGGGCTTGAGCTTCAGCCTTTAGCCTTATTATTTCTCATTATTTTAATGATTAAAAATAAAAATTTGGAAGACAAAGAGCTTATTCATTGTAATGCACAGTTTTTAAAAAATAACTCAAAATATAACTTGTTAGAATACAAATGGATTGCAATTAAGTNTCCGAGCAGAAAGCCGAAAACTTTTATTGGATGAACAAATATGTAATGAGTCACACCACATGCAACATTTAATTACAGAATAACACACGTGCAGTGAGTAACTTGAATGTACGGAAACATTCAATTCAACGTATTATTGACATTCATAACACTTGGACTTCAAAAACATGAGAGAAAGCACCTTAAATGCCGGGCCGAACGTTGAGACGAGTGGCGAGCTTCTGACCGAGAGACTTGTCCGCCTGTCCGAAAAAAAATACACACAAAAGATACATTGCATTTCATGCCAATGAATATTAAGATTGTAAGAGTTGTTCTAAAACAGCTGAGATTTATGATTCATGATGCGTGAAGAGATGACGGACCTGAGACCAGTACGAGATCCAGGTGGCTCGGATCTCATGAGTGATTCGTGGGTCGGACAAAGCATCGACCCATCGGCAGATGAATCGTTCTTGTCTGAGCCAAGTTCAATGCGAGTTTAAGAATTTTACAGCATAATACAATAATTTACTACGCAAAGACCACAGTTATCATCGAAGGGAACTTACCTTTCTGGGGGAAATGATCTGTATCTCTCTCCAGGTTCCTTAAAGTTGCTCTCCTTGTCAATGACGCACTGCATTAACCAGCAAAATTTAAAGTAAATTCAGAAACATCACTGAGTTAAAGTATCTAAATCAAATCATTCATCCATTGTTGGTTCCCAGTGGAAGAGAGAAGAAACTTGCTCAAGAGAGCCATATTGTATAAGAAGTTTCAAACAATCATGGTTCTAACACAACGCATTAAAGTATAGAGATTTTGATAAAAAGTGTAATGCAAAGAAAAAGCTCCAGACAAGATAAACGTCGAGCCACTAAGGCAAAGCAGACAGGAACTTACCTATGGAACTTAATGGCGAACAGGTTGAAAAACTGTAACTGAAATAAAAAACTTTAATGCTAATAAACGACCAGAAAGAGAAAAAATAATTTACCTTGTCACGCCTTCCATTATATACACCTGGGGGAATGGGATACCTCTCAGCTTGGCGAACAGGATCATACCTCGAAGGGAAGTAATTAACCTGACATTTTTTACATCATTGGTTAAGATGAGAACAAATTCTATAAGCTTTTCATTCAGACTCCCAAGTCCCAACCACTATCCATGTTCTCAAAATTTGTACTTGCAACACTTTGGCCACCAATTAACTATCCATAGAGTAAGAGGATTTAGAACAATAGTAATAGTACCTCCTCCTCTCTGTGCATGTAGTTCATTAGACCTTCGTGGTGATTGTTGTGGTGAGCACACTTAGGAGCATTTGCAGGAAGCTGCAGATAGTTTGGTCCAAGCCGATGCCTCTGTGTATCAGAATAGGAAAAGATTCGGGTTTGAAGCAGTTTATCGTCAGAGTAGTAAATTCCAGGAACTATCAGGGAAGGGCAGAAGGCAAGTTGTTCATTCTCTGCAAAGAAGTTGTCAATGTTTTTGTTCAACACCATGCGACCAACAGGCTGTAAGGGAAGAATATCCTCAGGCCAGGTTTTGGTCACATCTAGGGGGTCAAAGTCAAATTTATCTTCATGATCAGGATCGATCGTCTGGATAAAAAGTTTCCACTCAGGATAAACACCAGCAGCAATCGAGTCATACAGATCCTTAGTGGCATGACTATGGCATGCTCCTCCTACCTTAACAGCTTCCTCTTCCAACAAAGATTTAACTCCACATGTTGGTTTCCAGTGGAACTTCACATACACGGCTTTCCCAGATTTGCTTACAGAGTGTATGTGTTAACACCAAAGCCATCCATGTGTCTGTAATCTTGTGGAATACCAATGTCATCAAATAGGAAGGTGAACATATTCAAGCTTTCAGGATGGTGGGAGAAGAAGTCCATGACTCTCCAATTCTCCTGAATATGGGACTTAGGATTGGGTTTGAGAGCATGAACCATGTCAGGAAATTGCATCCCATCACGGATGAAAAAGACCGGGAAATTGTTCCCTACAAGATCAAAATTTCCCTGTCCGACAAAAAAGAAAAAAATTAAAGGTCTCGTAAAGGAGAACTCAAATTGATATTGATGAGCAATGCAAGACTGCAATTTGTAACAGCATAAGATTACAATGACTAATAAATACTAGAATGTATCCCTTACCTCTCGAGTGTAAAATTTCACAGCAAATCCTCGAGGATCTCTCAAGGTTTCAGGGCTACCTCTCTCATGGATGACAGTAGAAAAGCGAACAATTATCGGGGTTTGAACTCCAGGGGCTCTGAGGAAATCAGCACAAGTAAGGGCAGAAATATCATGAGTGACCTCAAAGAACCCCTTTGCACTGGCTCCTCTAGCATGGACGACACGTTCTGGTATACGCTCCCTATCAAAGTTGGCAAGTTTCTCCACCAAATGATAATCCTCAAGAAGAATAGGACCTATGAAACGTGTCAATATATTGGTAAACCTTATTTAGTTAAATACAGAAAGAGGTCTCACGTATGCATTATCCAAAAAGAATGTATCTTTTCTTGATTAACCTGATCAAAGATTTAAAGACACTATTACTGTGTTATATAAACTGGTTCATTTTTCACAAAAAGAATAGAAATAATCACAATTCTTTCACATCCAAAATTTATATTCTATAATAGAGAACTTCTTTTCCAACCATGTTCTTGATAAAGTACACTTCAAGACACACCAACTGAAAAGAGAGATTACAAAAGCTTCATAGAAATATCACTTCTTAATTCTCATCTCCCAGCAACAAAAGCAAGGTAAACAAACAAAACATTATTTGGAAACTTGAAACAAGTAGTGTATTAAACAGATTCGTTTACATATCCTTGTACAAATGCTTGTCAAGAGGTATTAGCCCTAGCTTTTGGGAACTTCATAATAATTTTTAGTTTTCTATTAGATAGATTATAGAATGGTGTAAGAAAGCCATAATAAAAACAATTAATTCTCCAAATAAAAACTGCACGACAAGTTACAAAGGATTTCAAGCTATAACAGTTTGTTAGGCTATCATTGAAATTGTTCAAGCTTATGTTGCATTCATCTATCAATTACAGTGTATTTCAACCAGACTAACCGTAGTCATGACTTGACATGTATTATTTTATAATCATACAGCATAAATATCAACACTTTCCAATCAAGAGAAATATTCAAGCAGTAATTGAAGACAACATGCCAATTCAAGAATCCAAAACTAATTATGTTAACTCAACATTAATTATTAACCAATACCTCTGGATCCAACAGTCAAGGATGAGTTGTTGTTCCAAACGGGGGCACCAGAATTTGTAGTAAAGAAAGGGGTGTTGTAAGCACTCGAAGGAACGTACTACATCAAAAAAAATCCAACAGAGAAATTATATAAATAATTGAAAAATATATAAGTTCATGAAGATGAGCTCACTCGATTAACACCATAACTCTTTGATAAGTTGTTGATAAGCAGAAAAACAGAAACAGCTACTACGCTGTGTCTCGTAATTTCAAAAAATGAAAAAAAAAAACAATAGGAATCATCCAACAAAAAATCNAAAAAATGAAAAAAAAAACAATAGGAATCATCCAACAAAAAATCTCTCCATCTTTCAAAACAAACTCTAACAAAGAAAGCCTCATAGAATTGAAAAACAAATCAAATCCTCACAAATAGACGGTACCTTGTGAGGATCCATAGCGGAGACTGAGAGAGAAAGAAAGGAGAGGATTCAACGTTGCTAGTAAGCAAATTAGCTCCGACAATGGCTTCGGATTTCAGAGGTGAACTCGCAATTTCAGGATCTTCCATTTTATACAGTTCAAGCATTATCTGGATTTGGTAAAAAACTCATCCGTGACTGTGACTGAGAAGTGAGCTTGCCTCGACAACAAAAACTCATCCCTCAATCGGACGGTCTATATTATCTGGTTTCCCTCCAATTTTAATTTTAATTTACCGGGAGCGCTAAATAAATATTTATTTCTGTGGGACACGTTTGCAAATAATTAAAGATCTGAGGAATCAAATAAAATAAATAAAATAAAAGAAGGAACGTGCTGGAAATACGAGGACGCCATTCTTTCATTATTTCCTACTTATCCTGCTAGACTTCTGCATTGATATGATAACCTCACCGCCACGCACGGTTGCCTGCGAGAAATCCAATGACATAGTGCCACGTATCATAAGTCCTCGAGCCGTGTGCTCAGAAGCAGCGCCAATATCACGATAGGGTTGGGATGGGCCGTGGGCCGATGACAGCCACACAAGTCTCTTTTTACGGGCCCACATAAGTGCAATGATTAAGATATTTTGGTGCTTAATCCTCATAATTAGTAGATAATCAAGACCCATCTATAAGCTCCTAGTCGAAGCATGTGTCCGAAAACGCTTCAAACTTGGTCTCCTTGCCCATTAGTGAGCCCCAATGACAGATTATGCCCGCAATTTGGACTGACTTGTGGATCAAAAAGACTCCGATAAAGTCTTATTCAAACTCAAAACCGGTCTCCAACTCGGTTAGTATCCGATTTGGTCCTTCTCAAAATCAAAACCTTCCATCGCCAACCATATATCATAATTCAAATTGACAATGTTAGCTGGCGAGTTTGAGTTCCACGTTTCAAACCTGCACGTGGGGTTTCCAGCAATTATTTGGCATAAAAGCCGACCTTGCATATTTGCGAACATGTGGGTTTATGTGGTCAATCCAGAGTCGCAAGGTAGCTAAATAATCCCTTATCACCAAAACCAATAATTTTTATTTGGCCAACGATGACTCACGATCGACACAGTTGATTGAAGCCGTTGAACGCTAGACGTGTTGATAGCTTGCGTTGCTCGGCACAACGCAAGCTACGCAAGCTACCAACACGTCTAGCGTTCAACGCGATCCGCATGCACGATCGGCACAACGTGATCCGTGGTGCGTGCACTCGGAATTGGGACCCGATGCACACGGTTGAACAGAATATAAGTGAGGCTCGGCGAGCACGACATGCGCTAAGAGCTTGCGCACGGTAAGGCGCTATACCGGCAGAGAGGCACGGTCTACGAACCATAGGCGGTACGCTTACGTAACTTTGCTCAAGATGGTTTTGCAGACGATCCTGTTCCGTCTAAAGATGTAGTTTGCGACTTGCGTAGCCTTCCATTAATTTGGCAAAGTTGGCACAGGGTAGACGATGGAGCTCAGAATTGATCGCGCACACGTCGATACGTGGACCGTAGAATGGACGCATTTTCTTGGCTCTTCTGATGGGATGGAGGTTGCTGGAAATCTACTGCCACCTCAGATTTCAACGGCAGAAAATAGTTAGTGTCTCCTCTCACATTGAATACCCTATTAAGGAGTTGAGGGATTAGCTGTCGAGAACTCCGACTACTCTCATGATCAAAGTGGGAGTTACACGTATGCAGCGAACGATGTTCACAAAACACAGAGAGTCGACATAGATGAAAATGGTGAAACAAATTATGGTGGATTTGAATGAGAATTGAATAGTGATGGAAAACGATGGAATTAGGGTTGATGGATGAAAAGAGAATGACCTACAAACTTGGGATTCTCTTCAAGAGAGACGAAGATTATAACTTGAAGTTAACATTCACTCTTCAAGAACAATAACAAACTCACAACATAAACCTGGATACTACTCACCAAGAATGAAGTAAAGGTGTTTGGAAGAGGCCTCAAAGCAGTGATGCGTCCTTTGCTCTCCTATGCTTGGACGTTGATGTGTGCTGGAAGTTAGCTCCTCCATGGCCTAGAGGAAGAGTGATTCGTGCCTATCCTAGCCGCCATAAAGGAGGAATGACTTTCTCTTCCTCCATTAGGTCAACTCCTCTTCTTCATGGCCATGTCACCAAATGAATACACGTGGGAAAGTTGCAAAATTCAGAGTTGGATCCCTCTTTCTTGTTGGGCTCTCAAAACATTTGGATTGAACAAAACCAATAAGGAACCCCCGTTGATTGGTTTGGTTCTCCCGAGTCTTTAGGCCGAGGGCTGGTCTTGGCCGAATTGTGGCCAAGTGATGACATTGTAGGCTTGTCTGATTTTTCAAGTTAGATCCTTTGCTTCTTTGTTGGCCAAATAAGTCTCCACGAAATAAATAAATGAATTAGATAACTTTTGGGCTCTAGTCCGAGTCATAAATCGTTTCAGTTCTTCCTCCTTTAATGTGACCATTGGCATATCACTAAGTGAATGAGGATTAATTGAGCTTCAAAAATAGAATTTACTACTAGGATGTAACTGCATAAATCTAAAATTTTGTGAGAATTGGTGAGAGCACAAGAGTAAAGTTCAACAAATCTATGCAAACTTCATGAAGAGCGTTTGACTGATCTTGCAAATTCAGAGCCTATAAGCTATAAAAAAGCAATTACTAGACCGGGTAGAAATCATTGGATACAAACTATGCAAGAGGAATGAATTCACGCATGAAGAATAATACATGGTCTTTTGGTTAAATGGTCAGAATACACGAAAGCAATTAACTGTAAATGGATACATAAATTGAAGGAAGAGGAAAGTTGAAGAACAAAGCCTAAATACAAAGCCCGACTGGTGGCCAAAGGCTTTGCTGAGAAAAAAAGGGGTAGATTTTAATGAGATATTCTCCCCCATAGTCAATTAAACATCAATGAAGCTATTCCTATCGTTAGTAGCTGTAAATGAATTTTAATTATAACAGATGGATGTTTAAACAATCTTTCTTCATGGAGAGACTGATGAAAAATTTATATATCACAAGCCAAAGGATTTGAAGACTCGGATTCCGACAAGGTATCCCTTCTTCACAAATCTTTATATGGGTTGAAACAGTCTCGTAGACCCTGGAAGAAAAGATTTGATGACTTTATCATAGCCGTTGGATTAAGAAAAAACAGATTTGACTACTGTCTGCATAAAACTAGATGAAGAAAGATCATATCTACATCCTGCTTTATGCAGATGATATTCTCATAGCCGAAAGCAACAATGATTCGATAAATGATTTGAAACAGAAACTTGGAACATAATTTGAAATTAAAATGACCAGAAATAGAAGACAAAGATACTCTATCTTAACAAGACTGCCTTAGAAAAGTATTGGGAAGATTCAGCGCAGAGAATTTGAAGGTTGTGAAGTCCCCTTTGGGAATATAAAGAGTAAAGATAAGAGATGGAACTTTAATCCAAAACCGATAAAGGTTTGAATCTTAGCTTAGAAAAGCTTAGAATTTGAAGCAATAACGTGACTATTTTGTCTGATAAGTCAGAGACGATGTTGCTGGTTCCTGTCGAAGATATAGACAGCTGCTATAAAAGCAATTCACTGGCTGTCGCTGAGTACTGGGAGCAAGACAAGTGAGTGGAACACTGGCTATTCCGAAGAGCAGCTCGTATAAGTGGACCTCTTCTTCTACTCCATTTTTGATGTTCTATTGAGCTCAGAATGCAGCTTCAATTTTTGGTTTCATCGATTGAAGTTGCTCGGTTTTTTGGTTTGGATTTCTGTTTGATATGATTTTTTATGATGTTTTCTATCATATAGTAGTAAATGCAATGCACCCATTTTATTGGAAAATCATGTTATCCAAAGCTATTAAAATAAAAGACTGAAATTTGACATAACTAAGCAAATTCCAGTGTTTATTCAAATTCCCATCAAAGTTACATCATTATTCAACCATAAAGTAAAAGATAGAAACAAATGAAAACATATAAAAAGAAATATTTTAATTAGAATTAGATTATGTAATAATTTTGATCTAGTTTGATTTTCATGAGTTTGTACAACGAAGCCTAAGAACTGACCCAAAACATTTTATTTTTTTGCTATATAATTCAAAATTCATTTTTTATTTAAGCAAAACCAACAAAAATTGAACCAAAACTTTCGGTTTCGGTCCAATCCAATTTTTAACACTTCTACAAACAATAAGGTTTGGGTTGGTCCGGTTTCGGTGCAAACCGAACCGACTTCCACCCCTGACGATGAGGTTGAACAAACACAAAAAGAGAGTGACTTTGATTAAATCATGTGCAGTAATCAGTGTACTGTGGGGGAGAACATGGGTTGGATTTTGCAACACAAGTTGCCCCTGGATGGTAATACGAGCTCTGTCTGAATTTCACGCCCTTTTATATTAAAACATGTCCATAGTTAAAGCACTGTTCTTCCACTTGCTGATACAATAGAGATCAATAAAGACCTGGACAGAACCAGAACAGACCAAATCACAACAGCGAGTTTTGGTCCAAAAACAAGGCTTAAACATGGAACGACCCGTAAATACCAAAAACAAGGCTAAAACCAACCCAAAAGCTAAAACATCATAAAACTCTGCCCAAACAAAAAAAAAAATCAGCTCCATATTCTGCCCAAATACTGAAAAGCAAGCCTATTTAATACAAAAAATATCTTTTATTTATTTTGGAACTGAGCCAGTACCAAACGAGAGAGGACCATGCAATTCCCGCAACTCACTGTTCTGGTTCTGTTCCAAATGCTAGAACCATAAGCACTGGTTTTGATCCCGGTTTCATTGTGCCGTGATTCATGGCCAATGACAATTCACTTCTTACAACCAGATTCTCCGGGGTTGTTCTATCAGGCCCCATATCTTTAATTATCGATTGCCAGCTGACCAGTGAAGTTGTGTGATACGAGGCCAGTGATTTAGTGATTCCAGAATATAATTATAAAGCCAAGAAAGTTAACATTTGAAACTTCAGATCTCATTATAATCACTCACGAGAAATAATAATTTCACATCAACTTTTGTGACTATCCAAAGAAGGTCATCTCACCGAAAGGAAATTTTGAAGTCATGGGTCGGAAAGTGACTTTGATCCATCACCTCCGAACAGGAACTGCACCCCTACCAGGGGTAGCTCCACGCCCAGCAGCTTGAGCCTGAAGAGTAAAGAGTATCCACGTTTACTCATCATTTAAAAGCAAGCAAAGCGATATCTTAAGAATAGGTTAACCCAGATTTGTAAAGATGTCAGTGCATTTAAACACTGATATTTAACACCATTATTTCATGTCATGCGCCAAATATAAAGGTATATCAATTGGTCTTGGTAACTTTGAATGGCTGTTTTCAGAACAGTTTCAAGAAGAAACATAAAAACATGAAACTCTTACTTTAGCTCGCATGGCAACAGCTCTACCTCGGCCAACTCCAAGTGCAGCACCCTTACCCTTCATCATTGTCAGTCCTTATGTTAGACATAGGATACAAAATACAAATGCATGCTTCATTAGCATTCAGCTGCTTATAAATATGAGTATACCTTTATTCTGGCATCGAGGCGCTTGAACATTGGAGCATTTTTCAGCATATCTGGAATGACCATGAACCTATCAAAAGAACGCATACTTTTAGTACTCAGCTTAGCTTTTATAACGCATAATTTAAAATACAAAAGTACCTGACTTTGCTGCCACGGATGAAAACATGCTCAAGCTGTGAGACCTTACCATCCTGTAGAAGGAGATCACCAAAATGCTTATAGTTATGAATTATTCGCTTGTTTTAAAATAAATATAAGCAGGCCTATGTGCCCCATCAACATCACTCAAAGAAATTTCAACAATTAGAAAGCATTCATATAAAACCTGGTGATGATGAAAAGAATAAACAGTTAACTGAAAACTACATTTAGGAACAGAAGGGAGAATAGGGAAAAACTTAAGAGATGGGAGGGAAAGAGAGAGAAATGAAAACCACTGGAATCCCAACAGATAGGAGAATAGGGAAAAACTTAAGAGATGGGAGGGAAAGAGAGAGAAATTAAAACCACTGGAATCCTTGCAAAAAAAGAAAAGAAAAGAAAAGATGAACTCAACAACTATAAGAAATGAAGGGATGAACAGGACGCTTTGATTCATAAAAGTGTAAATACAAGTTTATAGCAAATTTTTCCAAATTACCAACAGCTTTTCCGATCTACGAAAATGCAAATCTTAAACGCACTTCATTGGAAACTTGACAGATCACATAATGCGCACAATGCAGGGGCTTTCAATAAATAAATGGACAAAACTATCTGTTTCTTCCGTTCCAAGCCAGATACTCCTTTCTATCTGCTACAGCTAGGGATCCGAAGCTTCCAATTATATGAAAAAAAACACAGACAATTCTGACACCTGTCACTTCAAATACACTAGTTTCAACACACGTTTTGCGGGCATTTCAAAATGCGGTGGTAACGGTTATCGAACACCAAAATAAGTCCCAGTGGTTCTTACTAAATATCAAAATTAGACCAGCAAAATTAAAATTTTCAACTCAAACACTGAATCAAGCGAATGATGCGTAAGCTAGAATCTTATTTAACAAGGGGAAATCATTTCCTTCCATAAAAATTAAGATAGAAACGTAAAGGAAATACTAGCTTACCTTGGCAGTGTATGTGATGTTTTCAAGCTGGCAGTTCCAGTTATCCTCGCACTCGATCATGCTTCCTCTGTAAAGTTCACCACTCTTAAGCTCTACTGATACAACGTGTCCTGAGGCCTCGTGTAGTAGCTTCACCGGAATTCCCAAGCTCCTGCTCATCGTTCCTCTTCACCGAGACAACGCTTCAACTCTTTGCTCTCTTCAAAACCCTAGCTCCACCACTCACCCGTTCCCCCGCGCACTCCCCTTAGTTCCCCCTCTAATCTAAAACCCCAAATAGTTAGATGCAGAACTATAGATTTCTTTTAAGTTCACGAAGCCACTTTTGAAAATTAGCCATTCTGAAATATACTTATTCTAATAGTAATTTACCAAAATACTCCTTTATTCGAAGCCGACAAGACAAAAGAGACAATTCTACGAACTCATGGGACTTGGGTTGACTGACACGTGCGAAAGGAACTCTTCGTTTCGATCAAGGAAACGCAGCTCCTCTTCATCCATGAATATCCAAAGCTCAACTTCATCTTTACGGACTGTATCCATAAAAATGGCGACGTTGAAAAACCAGGGGTCTTCGTCGTTTGAGCCACCGACGGAGCTGGCCCACGCCGGTCGTCCCCACCCAAAGTCGATGTCGTACAGCCCGAAATTGCACCAGCTGCTCAGCCCCACGTACTCCAGCCCTTCCTCGGAGTTCGCCGCCGTGGAGAAGCCGACCGACATTCTCTTTAGCCACTCTGTGTATTTCACGAACCCTTTTTCTCCTTCTAAGCTTTTCACAAAATCTCCATTGTATTTCTCTACTTCTTCTCTCATCTTCTTCGCTAAGGTTCCCAGATCTTCGTTTTCAGCTCTGCATGTTGATCCGAAGGGGCAGATGAAATCTCCCATGAACGATTCTGGATATGGAGGGACTGCTCTCCGGCGTAGATTCACTGCGTGCGTCATCAGTGCCGGCCGTTGCAGTCCGGATTTCGCGTTGATGGCTCCGGCCAGCGTTTTCCAGACGAGTGACGAGACGGCCTCGACTCGAGTAGGGTTCTTCAGCCCTGAGCTTGAAACTTGGGTTTTCAGCTTGGCTATGGTGGATGGATGAATTACGAATCTCCTTAAACCACAGTTTCCTTTCTTCAAAAATGGAGTGCATAATCCCACCATTGTTGCTTCAGCTGGAAATGATTCATTCTGAGGGAATATAACGGGGCCATCAAAACACGGAAGGGCAATTTGTTTCCCACTTGCAGAGGCAGCCCAAGCTTTGAGAAAAGCACTCATGGCGGTACCGTCGGCGATCATGTGAGAAATAGAAGCGCCGACGACAAAACCGCAGCAAGAAAAGTTCGTGACTTGTACGGAAGCCACCGGAGTTCCGGTGAGCGCGTCAGTCAAACCAACAGCGCGGGGAAGAAACAGATAAAGCAGTTTAAAAGTAGGATTAGAAAGAAACTCCGACAAAGAAGAATCGGCTCTGGCCTCTACGTAACAAGCGCCGTCGTCGTTACAGTCGATGGAAAGACTGTCTTTGATCCTTCCGGCGAGCGGATAAAAATGGGTGAGCGTTTCCGATAGAGCTTGCTTCAGCTTCTTCGACCGCTCAATAACAAAATCTGGGTCTGTAGAAAACGGCGAGCTCCGGCGGTTGGGGTAGTAGAGGATCATCGGAATGAAAATGGAGGGATAGAACTGATCGAGAAAGGAAAGCTTGTGCGATCTTAGGGACTCCGGCGTCGGAGAAGAAGGCTTGATGTTTTCTGTAGAAACTATCTCTACCTTCACCTCCATTATCGTCTTCCTCGGAAATCACAGAAATAGACTCTCTCTCTCTCTCTGCAGTTTCGTTGACGGAGATCGACCGGGAAATGGTTTCTCTCTGCCGGTCTGCAAATTTATAGAACATTTGAAAACGACGACCTAGTCTGGATCGAAAGCAATAGATGGAAGCATCATGATTCACGTGTTGCGCTGATCAACGTCTGTCTCATTAAATCTTCATTTTTACACGACCAACTATTATTCAATATTGTGCATCANTGATTTTTAGTTTTACTTGAAGTATGTTGATTCAACAATGAGCAATAGTGATAATCACTTATATCACGTAATTTCAATTTTTATTTCTCTTTGATTAAATTTTTGTATCGTTACCCTGGATAATTTAGATCCTAAAAAATCAACTTAAACCCGGTCAACCCGATTAAAAAAGCCAAAACTCAAAATTTGGCTCAAACTTCTTCAAATTTGAAAACCTCATCTGCATACAACAAAAATGATTAGATCCAGATTGATTCGGGTCAAAAATCAACAATTCCGCTTTCAAAAAATTTGGAACCAAGGGTCCACCGGACGGTCAGAATTGAGGTGGAACCAAACGAACCCGGCACCTGCCACCAATAGGACTTATCTTCCGAAGCTTCTGTTGAAATGGGATTAGTGTGTTAACTTGTACGCCTCCAGCGATATACGAGGATTAGATCACCCCCCTCCATATTTTCTTGATCTAGAACAAAAGATGAAATGAAATGGTTAGGCTTACGGGGTTAGACATTGCCATCTACAAGAGTCCCGTGAGAGAAAACGGGAACTTGTCATGCGTCATCCCGATGACGGAGATTTTCCTCTACAAAATGTCATAAAGCAGTTTGGCAAGCTCCGCCGTCCGGCACGGTTGTTTGTGTGACAGTCTGAATAGAAGAGAAGATAAAAATAAATAATGCCACTAGCAATGTAAAAGCAACACTATGGGAACCGTTCTAACTAGATTGATAAGCATGTAATTGATATTTGCGGCAGAGTATCTAATAATAATCAAGAAAGAAAATAAATGCAGAATAATAGGAATACCAAGGTTTACGTGGAAAACTTTAAATGAAAAAAAGAATTAAAATACAATGAATTTTGCGTATAGAGAAATTCTAAAAGCTCTAATATCTATATACGGGCTCGACCCGGTCCATCTAGAATTCGAGTTATCAAATTTTAACACTAGTGTCAGCACCAAGGCAGAAGTTCTCTGGCTAAGTTCCAAACCTGACATCTAACTGCAGTATTTTAATTTTCTACCAATTTGTTCCTTTACCTTTTTCTGATTATATGGTCATCAAACCACCAATTCGAAGACAGACATTTTCAACTGTAAAGCCTTGTGTAGAAAACAAATTACAAGCTTATTCATTGATCAACAAACCTTAGTTTGATTGGGATCTGATGCTGCCAATAGATGCTTTATGAATGTATCCATAGCAAGAATTGCATCTGATATGATTGTAATATTAGAGAGGTAGTTACTAGTAGTAAAATGTAGAAGTTTAATAGTAGTCAATATGAGTTAGTGGTGGTTAAGAGAGGTTATGAGTTAGGGAGTAATAAATAGAATAGTATTTTATCATTGTGGTAGTGATTAATTGGAGGGAGAGAGCACTCAAAGTCTCTCAAGATTATTTTAAATCCTTAACAGCATCCTCGCCAACACTACTCGTTAGTTCCTAAATTTGTGACTGCGAATAAGAAAAAATGACCATAAAAAGAACAATAACACAAAAAAATTACTATTTATTTAACTTGTTTGATTAAATCTCCGCGAAGGTAGTCGGATTTCGATCTACATTATGCTTGCAGACAATCATCAAATAGGATGTACGACTCGGTCGTGCTTTTGTCCCAGCACCGCTCCCAAGGCATAATTGCTAGCATCACACATAATCTCGAATGATTTTGTCCAATTTGGTGCAATAATAATTGGGGCCGAGATCAGCTTGCGCTTTAATTCTTCGAAAGCTTGTTGGCATACATTATCAAAGCAAAATACTTTGTCATTTTCCAGCAATGAGCAAAGCGGTTTGGAAATATTTGAGAAGTCTTTGATGAATCGGCGGTAAAAACCGGCATGTCCTAAAAACCTTCGTATTCCTCTCACGGAGGTGGGTGGAAGCAGCTTTTCAATAACTTCAATCTTGACTTTATCAACCTCCATCCCTGATATCCCTGATTTGAAAACTCAGTGCCTGAGAACAATTCCTTCGGTTACTATAAAATGACATTTTTCCCAATTTAGAACTAGGTCCGTCTCGGTGCAGCGTTTTAATACTAATTCCAAATTTTGTAAGCATGTGTGAAAAAAATCTCCAACCACAGAAAAATCATCCATAAATATTTCCAAAAAATCTTCAACCATGTCTGAAAATATAGACATCATGCAACGCTGGAACGTTGCTGGAACATTGCATAACCCGAACGACATTCGCCGGTAAGCGAAAGTGCCATAGGGACAGTTAAACGCCGTCTTCTCCTAATCTTCTGGAAGAATTGCAATTTGGTTGTAACTTGAATATCCATCTAAGAAACAATAAAACTCTTTGTTAGTCGGTCGAGCATTTGATCGATGAATGACAAGGAAAAGTGGTCCATCCTTGTCATTTTGTTGAGCTTCCGATAGTCCATACAAACTCGCCAACAAGTAATTGTGCGGGTTGGAATTAATTCATTGTTCTCATTGGTTACAACAGTTGTTCCTCCTTTCTTTGGAACACATTGGACCGGACTTACCCATGAACTATCTGAAATTGAGTAAATAATACATGCGTCCAATATAGCTTGATAATTTCCTTTTTTAACCACCTCTTTCATGACTGGATTCAATCGCCGTTGTCCTTCAACTGATGGCTGGTAATCATGTTCAAGCAGAATTTTGTGCATGCATATACTCAGACTAATTCCCTTGATATCGGCAACCGTCCAAGCAATGACATGTTTATATCTCCTTAATATTTCCAGTAATTTGGTTTCCTGTAATTCATTCAACCGAGAAGAAATAATAACAGGTAAAGTGTCACCTGTTCCGAGGTAAGCGTACTTCAGATGCTGTGGCAATGACTTCAGCTCCAGTTGTGGTGGTTCATCTATCGAGGATTTCATCTCTCGATGTTCTTTATCTCCTCTATCTAGGGCTTCAGTAGCTTGTGCCCTAGACTTTTTCCAAGTTCGGGGGTCAGATGGATCAAACTTGAATTCTCGTTTGGGTGGTCTTAATTCTCTCTTTTCCACAAAATCACATTCATCATTTGCGATGGCGTAACATTCTTTAGCTTCTTCTTAATCTTTTAGAACATTCAGGACGTTGAACGTGACTTCTTCATCATTCACCCTCATGGTGAGTTCTCCTTTTTCTACGTCGATAAGAGTTCTTCTGGTGGCCAAAAATGGTCTCCCCAAGAGGATCGGGACCTCTCGGTCAACTTCACAATCTAAAATAATGAAATCGGCCAAAAATATAAATTTATCGACTTTTACCAGCACGTTTTTTATGATTCCTTCCTAGTAGCCTATGGATCGATCGGCAAACTGTAATGTTACGGTTGTCGGTCTTGCTTCTCCAACTTCTTAAAAATTGACATCGGCATGAGATTGATGCTAGCTCCTAGGTCACATAGTGCTTCGCCAATATGTTGATCTCCGATCGTGCATGGAATCATAAATTTCCCTGGATCACGTAACTTTGGCAGAATCTTATTTTGCACAATATAGCTGCTTGCTTGAGTCATCGCCATAGTTTCGTATTCCTCTATTCTTCGTTTCTTCGATACGAGATCTTTCATAAATTTAGCATAATTTGACATTTGTTCTAAGGCCTCGATCAGTGGTATGTTGATGTGTAGTTGCTTCAACATATCCATGAATTTCCCGAATTGTTTATCCTCATTCTTTTTCTGTAGGCTTTGTGGAAAAGGTGGTTGAAGTCTCTCGGCTGATGCAATTGCCTTCTGATGCTGTGCGGGTGCTGCAACACTGGTACTAGCATCAGACTCGTTAATATGCTCAGAGTCTTCCAATTTATCAGCGTCGGTGTTCTTCTCCTTGGTTCTCTCTCTAGGTCTTTCCTCAGAGTCTTTCACAGTTTCCACTTCTCTGCCGTTGCGCAAAGTGATGGCTTTGCACTGTTATTTTCCTTCTCGTTTCGGAACTTCGGTATCGCTCGACAACATTCCCGTAGGTCTAGTATTCAAAGATAGAGCGAGCTGACCTACTTGATTCTCAAGATTCCTATGAGATGCGACTTGATTCTGGATCACCGCATTCATATTTTGCATCATCAGCTCGGATCGTTCCATAAATCCGTTGACCTTTTGTTCGAATGTCTTGGATTGCGGGCGGTTTACTTGAGTCGGAAAACTCTGATTATACCCTTGTTGAGGTTGGAAGTGCTGATTCAGATTACGTGGTGGCTGATTGTGGCTCCACTGATTATTTGGCTTCCAACCTTGATTGAAATTATTGCTCTTATTGTTCCCCACATAATTTACTGCTTCGGGATTCGAAGGGCAATACTCGTACGAATGATCTTTCGAGCAGAATGAGCATGAAATACTCTTAACTTGCTGTGGGTTGGCTTGTTGCATGTTCATATTCCTGAGGTGTTATTCAACGTAGTCATCTGTGCTGCTAGAGCCATAACTGGATCTATGTCAAGAACTTCGGGTGTGCTGTTCGTCGATGCTTTCTTTGGTGCTGCAGCTCTCTCTGTCGGCCATTGATAATTGTTTGTCGCCATATTATCCAAAAGCTCAAACGCTTCCGCGCATGATTTAGATAAAATTGCGCCATTTGCTGCTGCATCTAAGAAAGATCGCGTCTGTCCGTAAAGTCAATTATAAAAAATTTTCAATTGTACCCATTCATTGATGCCATGATTCGGACATTGGCGAATTAATTCCTTGAACCTCTCCCATGCTTCATACAGAGATTCAGTGTCTTGTTGTCTGAAAGTCATGATCTCCCCTCTCATCTTTGCGTTCTTCACCGGTGAAAAATATTTGAGTAGAAACTTCTTCGCTAGATCTTCCCAAGAAGTAATAGAATTCGGTGGCAAAGAATTTAGCCATGCTTTTGCTCGGTCTCGGAGTGAATAAGGGAATAGCTTTAATCGGAGAACCTCCCGATTAACAGCCGTATCCTCGAACGAATCACACAAAGAAGTAAATTCCGTTATGAAAGCGTTGGGGTCTTCGGCTGCTAAACCATTAAACGTACCGATAGTTTGCAACATTTGGAACATAATCGGCCTTAATTCACACTTTACTTCGTTGTTGACGAGTCGGAATATACCGAGATTAAGCCGTTCCAAATATGGAATTGCATAATCCCGATTGGTCTTTCGTGATCGAGACCTTGATTAATCGGTGGAATTTGAGCCATTGGTTCTTCTTTAGCAGCTTCTCGTTGATTTTGAATTTGACGTCTTCTCTCACAAAGCGTTCTTTCAGGCTCGGGATCGTAGGAAATGAGCTCGTTCCCTTCGTTTTGCATCAATACCTGAAAAGATTAAAAAGAACCGTAAAATACTTTCTTTTTTAATTTTTAACTTTTTCAAATTAGTGTTAGTAATATTCACAACTACTTCGCAATAAATTCTAAAAATTAGAAATTTCGTTGTCCCCAGCAACGGCGCCAAAAACTTGTTGCTTGAAAACGTAATCGCAAATTAACGCAAGTGCACGTGTCACAACTATAGTAATAAAAATATCGATCCCACGAGGACAAGTCAACTTTCAATTCAGAGAATAAATTGCAAAGTAAAAGAAACAAACTAAAAATCTTAACTTTAAATATTTACAAAAAGAATTAAAGAATAAAAAATAGATTTTTCATTTCGATTGAGTTTTTCATCTAAACTATCATGCATAAACTAAATTTCAGAAAATAAATTGCAAGAAAAGTAAAATTGGTGGTCGAATAGAGAATTAGAATTAACCTCGGAAAGAATTAACTATGATTGACTTCATTAAATCAACATAAGAAAAATTCAAACTTTAATTAAAACTAAACAACTCAATAATTTATGCTGTCAAGACTTGTAAAATCGATGAAAGTTAAAATGAAAAGCAAATGAGAGAATTTTGATCCTCGCCGTCGGAAACCGTTGTTCACACAGTCCCGTTCCCTAGCCGCCGTGATCGCCGTCACCGACCTCTTCCTCGGATTTACGCCCGGGCTTGATCGCAAGCTTGTTCTCTAATTCTAGCACACCCTCTTCGTTGCACTATGGAAGATAGTTATAGAAGCCCCAACCACGAGATATATGGAAGTTTGTTGAGATTTGCAGCTGGTTCGAGATTTGGAAAGATTTTCAAATCTTCGAGGATATTCTTGTTTCCAAATTTGAAAATTAGTTATTCGGTTGAGATTTTCTCCTTAAATTCGTGATCTTCAAGCTTATTTCTTGCTCTGCAATCCATCTTTAAACTTGACAACTACATCTGAACAAAATATTGTGAAAATACAAAATCTATAAATATTGTTGAAAATCAAGTAAAATCTGCGTTTTTAGATGCTGTTGCGATGATGCGGCATTTATGCAATATTTGCCTAAAAATCCGATTTTTGAATAAAACATTATATGATGACAAGCAATTTATCAATAAAATCTCGTGAAATATTAGGTCTTTTCAAGTTCTAACGCTCCCCGCCCCTACCAATGACATTGGAGTCTATAAATAGAACTAAAGGATTCAAATTTTCATACCTTTAGAGTTCGGGGCTTAAGAGACTTGAGATATTCCAACAAGTCCTTTTGCCCATGAACTCATTTTCTGGCAACTTGACGATTCAGTTCCTCAATCTCTGCTTCAAGCAACTCTGCATATCTTTTAGCATCTATTCATTGCATCTGATAACTTCGTCAGACACTTTCCTCTGCGTGCAAGGAGCATAATCTGGCATATCCTGTAACAATCAATCAATCTTTCAAAGACATAGATGGAACCCACAACCATGTTTAATAAAATTAAAGTAGCTCATATAGATAGACAAATCTATTCTAAAAGGCCTACAATCTCACCATATTTTAATGATAAGTTCTTTTATTCAATAATCAAACAATAAACCATATGCCTAGCTAAATTGGCTCTCTCTCTTTTTTTCCAGCACTCGAAAATGTTTCCAGCACTACACACTTAAATGCACATGAAGCTGGGATTGTTATATGATGTATCCTTTCTTCATCCAAGTAAAACATAAATAGAAAAGGCAATAGACTTGTTTGAATGTAAATAGAGTTAATCAAATAACATTACCTTTCTCTCTTTAGCTTCTGGAAGAGCAAATTGCTCCAAGGACATTTCTAAATATAAACCCAGTCATCATTATTACACTGTACATGAGTTGTGCAAGATTTTCAGCAACCTGCAACACAATTCACTTCATTGAACTAATGAACACAAAAGGCCATAGAACAAGGCATAGCTTTTATAGCAAAAAATTGAGGAGCCAGTGTTCCAATCATGTTTGTGACTGTTTGGCGCATGACATCTACTACCTAAACAGTATAAACAAGAAATTTACTATGTCTTGTGGATGAAAACAGAAGTCGATAACTATAAGACAAGGAAAATGTGCCAAACCTGCTGTGGAGCCTTTTCTACAAACAATTCCAGAAACTCCGGCTTCACATTTTTACATACTCTAAGAGAATATCTCTGTGGGTCTTTCGCTGGGTTTTTTATGAGTGACATTAATGTTATGATTATTTCGCCAACATCTTGCCTGAATGGCTTCTTAAGCTACAGTGCACATAATTCAGGCATATCTGGAAAAGTAAATTTCCCTACGCTTCCCAACCAGTTCAAAAGGTTCTTAAAGATATAAAGCCACAGCAATCATTCCAAGATCACGCTTCCCCAACACTCCACTTCCAGTACATATATCGTCTGATTGGCTACTAATAGCAATCAGAAACTATTCAAACTTGATATCAAGCTAGTTATTATGACAAATGCAAATAAACTAAGAATAGATTACCGGAGTTCCATTCAGGGGCTTGGAATCATCAGAGGAGGAGTCGGGTTTGTTGCCCTCGGAATCATCGTAAGCTCGAACTCTCAACCCTAGCCTACCTCCGTTGCCCCTCATAGTCAAGAAACTCAAGGAAGAACATAAACGAGGGCAATCAAACAAGAAATTGAAAATAAATAACAAACTTTTGGTGCTGCAAACGAAGGTTTCACGGTCAGAGTAAACATCTTCGGTCGCCCTCCAAAGATATTGAAACAGAAAAGGAAAGTATCAAATTCGCAGCCCAATGCAAACACGAAGCTAACAACGATCAGATTATCACCATTAATAAGAGCTGTAAAAAAAGGAGAGGAAGGAGGATGAAGAAAGAGCTCGGGGCTTTTTCTTCTGTTCTGAGCTCCTCGAAGATGCCAAGAGAGAGGAACCAATGCTCAACAATAAATAACAGCCAGTTTGCAGGTATTATGGTTAGAAACTTAGAACTGATTAGATCCTATTTAAGCTCAAAATAGGAAATGATAGAAGGGCAAAAGAGGAAACAAATATATGAAATTACTGGAGACCATATTGCCCTTCACTTTCCACTACCAGACCCGCTCACCCCCTTCCAGCATCGAACCCCATTTCCCTCCTTCCTGCACCTTCTCCTATAAATTCTGAAGCTCCGATCACCTTTGTCCTTATCTCTCCGTCGTTTTCCTCTACCGTGTTGTGCTTCTTTCAATGATTGAGCCAGGAGCCGTAGCAGAGAGGTAGATTTGACATTTCTATCTCCTTCTACTTGCTCACGTTTCTCTTTCCCTCTCTCTATCCATCGAAGTATCTGAAGCATCGAGAGAGAATCTCGAAGCATCGATTCACAAGAGCAATCGCCGGGACTCGATGGCTTTTCAGCGCCGCCGCCCTCAATATTCCAACCGCCTCCGCCATCTTATCCCGGTCATATTAGCCATTTTCGGTGGCATTGTTCTCTTTTTAGCTCTTCTCTCTTTTCTCGCGCCATATCCAGTTCATACCGATCACATCCGACTCCTTCCTAATCATTTCTCGGTACTCCGCTCTAATTATAGTATATCTGACAGTACCTGACTGAAATGTTTGAGATCTTTCAGTTTATGCTTTTCTGATGATTATTTTTAACTTGAATCTCCTTTCAGGTTAGACCAGGGGTTGATGATGCTAATGGAGTTTCCATTTTTCGCATTCCAGTTACGTTCCTTTGTAATGATGTTCTATAATTCTTTCTCTGCTAATATTGGCATTTATTTGATCGTTATTTGCCTTAAGTGTTTCTTTGTGGAAACTAGGTCAATGGAGGTAGATCAGGCCACGATCTCTGGCGCTCTAAGAATTTCAAGTTATTCTATGGATGCAGCAATGCTAGCAATAAGTTTTCAAGTGCGTTTACTAGAAATGTTTACTTTCTTCTATAAATATCTTTCGTTTGTTTACTGAATATACTTTGAAATCTGGAGTTATATATATTTTAAATCTTTTTCCAAAGCTGTATAACTATTATAATCTGATCCAAAGTTTGTTCACATTGTAGAAGCAGAAGCTATCACGCATCCAAACCGATATTTGCTTATAGCAACTAGTGGAGGTTTAAATCAGCAAAGAACTGGGGTAAGTGGACTCAAATTTTCTACTAGTACTTAGAGGCATGGGTGCAATAGAATGTTTTTTGCATGAGAATTCATATTAACTGACTTCTTCAAATGATTGGGTAATTTTTCACACAGCTGAACTGATTTTAGCTGACTATACGAAGCACGTGGAAAATTTTAACCTGCCATGTTAGTTAAACTGATATTGGAATATACTTTTTGAAGATTTTCTTTTGCTTTTCATGGTATTAAAATGTTGAATAATTGTAATTGAAAGTCGTATGTTGGGTCTTTTTTTTGCCGAGCCCTTAGTCTATGTGCAGATGTTCTTTTTAAGATTTTATTGCTTTAGTTGGCAAACAAGTTCACATTTCTCAGTGCTGGACTGCTGGTGAACAATCAGTGTGATGATCATGTTTATGAACCAAGTTGAGCAAGTTGTTTGTTTTCTCTAGATTACAGATGCTGTAGTTGCTGCTCGTATATTAAATGCCACTCTTGTTGTTCCCAAGTTGGATCAAAAATCCTTTTGGAAAGATGCCAGGTTAGCCATGGAGTGTTACATGAACTAAATAACATTAACAAATTGTGCTTTTGACTTAGTGGCGGCTAATGTCAAATTTACCCATTTGATTACATGCAGTGACTTTTCTGAAATCTTCGATGTTGAATGGTTTATATCATTCCTGTCAAAAGATGTTAAAGTCATTAAGCAACTTCCAAGAAGGGGAGGCAAAACATGGACCACACATTCAATGCGTGTTCCAAGAAAATGTACTGAAAGATGTTATCAGAATCGTGTACTGCCTGTTCTTTTGAAAAGGCATGTAAGTTCTCGTTTCTCTGTACTTTTAAGTTCCCCAGATATGTAACATTTATCTACATTCGCGTTCCCTCTTTCACTTCAATGAGCATTATTTCCATGATAAAATCCCTGAAGTTTTGTTCATACTAATTGAATAGGATATTGTAATTTTGAGTTATCTTCTTTGATTCTTACCTGTCATAGATAAAACTGATTAGTCTTCTTGGTGTTACAGGCTATTCAGCTTACTAAGTTCGATTACAGACTCGCAAACAAGCTAGACACTGATTTGCAGAAATTGAGATGCAGGGTCAACTACCATGCTTTACGGTTCACTAATCCAATTAATAAAATGGCTAAAAAGTTGGTTCATCGGATGAGGATGAAAAGCAAGCATTATGTGGCATTACACTTGAGGTTAGTCAGATTAATTGTGCTTTGATTAAATATTGTCCACTATAAATATAAGTCAAGTGAATTGGTTGCTCATGGATTATATTTCACTTGCCTCTTTTCTTTTCATTATGGAACTGTTATTTGTCTAATCTTTAGTTTATATTGTATATTATTGCAGCATCTTACTTCTCTGTTGCATTTCTTCCAAAGACACCACTGATCTCAGCTTTTGCAGTTTGATTATTTTTTCTTTTGGTTTCTCAAATTGTAATGGCCACGTTTAATATGAAGGAGGATGTGCTTTTCTATGTTTCTTGTTTCAGATTGCTGGTTTATGACTAGAAATTCATTTTGTACATCTGGTGTCTTGTGTTAATCATAAACATTCATATTTGTATGCACACTAACAGCTGATATTCACTTGTATGTATCTGAAAAAACTGTTGATTAGCATTGACTTATTACATATTAATGGTTGACAAAAACTCTTTTTTTATGTCAAACCTCCAAAAAAAGTCACCTGGGAGTGTCAAACAGTTAAGCATATTCCACATGCCTATGAGAGTACAGCATCCGTTAATCGTACAGCCTGATGCAAATGTTTTTTTCCTTGCAGGTTTGAACCAGACATGCTTGCATTCTCGGGTTGTTATTATGGTGGAGGTGAAAAGGAAATGAAAGAACTAGGTGCCATACGAAAGCGATGGAAAACTTTACATGTGAGTCTAAGTGTTTTTAACTGATAAGCTTTCATATTCCAGTTATTAATGAGGTGGAAGATTCTACTGGCGTACAGTATGTTCAAGGCTTAGGTTTTGAAGTAATGGATTAAACAGTTGAAAATGATATGTTGTTGAGGGGTTCTGTTATGAGAGAAGCTTCTCTTTGGAATTTAAAAATCATTACAAATCACTTCCTTGGCATTTTAACTATGACATGCAATGGATACCACAAATTTTAAAATGATGATTAATGAAAAGTTGGCTGCAAGCAGAGTGTTTATTTCAATCATCTATTGAGTGTCATCGATACATTATAGAGTTTCAAATATTTGGGAAGAAAATTCCAAAAATCAAATAGGACTATTATCATTCTAAATGCATAGAAAAGGTCATCTTCACCGATGAGTTAACTTTTCTTCTCGGGGAAATTGATCAGGACTGATTTTGGACAAATGTATTGTTTTACAAAATTTAACCATATCAGATGAAGGTGAACGAAAGCTGTTGTTTAGGAGACTAAAATGTTACAAAACTGTAACACTGGAATTTATTGTGAGTTCATTTGCTGTAAGATTATTTCCATGGCTTCGAGCTGGGATATTCTTATATCAAGTAACTATCCAAATATAATTGCGGCTAAGTATCAATAAATTTCATGATAAGGAACATATGGACTTAGGACAACAATTTTTCTGGACTGCTTTGCAGATAACAAATCCTGATAAGGAAAGGAGGCATGGAAAATGCCCACTCACTCCAGAAGAAGTTGGTCTGATGCTGAGAGCACTTGGATATGGTAGAGATGTACATATCTATGTGGCGTCTGGCGAAGTGTATGGAGGCGATGAGACATTGGCCCCTTTAAGAGCATTATTCCCTAATTTCTATTCAAAGGAGACACTAGCCACAAAGGAAGAATTGGAACCATTTTTGTCATTTTCTTCTCGCATGGCAGCCCTCGATTTCATAGTTTGTGACGAAAGCGACGTTTTTGTTACGAACAACAATGGTAATATGGCAAGAATATTGGCAGGAAGAAGGTATACAGACATTGTTTCATGTTTCTATCACCTCTCCCTTTTTCTCCTCGTTACCACAGAAATAAACAACCATTGTACGTCTTCTAACTGTATTTTCACTCGTTTTAATTGCAGGCGCTACTTTGGACACAGACCGACTATTCGTCCAAATGCCAAAAAGCTTAGCAGGTTGTTCACAAGTAAAGAAAACACGACGTGGGAAATGTTTGCATCTAAAGTTCGAAGTTACCAGAGAGGTTTTATGGGAGAACCAAAGGAGGTGAGAGCAGGGAGGGGCGAGTTTCACGAGAATCCATCATCATGCATTTGCGAATATTCTGTAGCCAAGGCACAGAGCGAGTCCGGACCGAGAAAATTTTACAAGGATAACGATGGTGGAACAATAGACGACGATACGACAAATAACGAGCAGAACATTGACTATGAGCAAGAATCAGTTGATTCAGATGAGGAAGATCAAGTTGATCCCCTGGAGAAAAACTTGCTCAATGAAACAAGCATAGATTATGACGGAATCAACTCTGAAGAACCGGAGTTGGAAGAGATGCTTTCAGACTAGACAGAAAATGCTTATTCTCATCCTTTGACCAAAGCACGTCTCCAGAAAACGTCTCCTTACCACTAAAAACTAATTGAGCAACGAAAAAAGGCGTATCCTGTGAATATTCATTGCTACATGGGAAGCAGGAAGGCATTCAAACACGGCATTCCAGAACAGTGGCGACTTCAGGTGCCAGTTTTTCAAAATGTGATTGGTGAGCAGGAACTCATTAATCAGCGACCGGAGAAGAACATGGGTACTAATTTTTTAGTCGGAAGAAATGAGCAGTTGAGTTCAATATTTTCCCCTCGTAATTTTCATTTTTGCTCCAATTTAATCGATGCATTGCGCACAACAAAACTTGAATAGCGAGAATTTAGGATTAATATAGTCGGAGTCACTAGAACTATAACAGCAACTTGCGAATCAGTTTTTCACCGGGGAGGCTCTGGTGGGTTCTCGGACAGAGGTGGTGGCGGAGGAGAGGATCCAAAGTCAATAATTGGGAAAAATCCAGTGGCCTCTCCCGAGGTTCAATCGATATTAACCGATTTGAATCTCCTACCGCATCCGCCCATCCATAGTGAGGGTCGGCCTTAGCACAGTGCTGATGAGCATTGAATTAGCC
Source organism: Begonia fuchsioides (assembly GCA_003255005.1). Taxonomy (NCBI): domain Eukaryota; kingdom Viridiplantae; phylum Streptophyta; class Magnoliopsida; order Cucurbitales; family Begoniaceae; genus Begonia; species Begonia fuchsioides. The sequence goes on from QAOC01031911.1 coordinate 40,870, forward strand.
GACCTTGGATAAAACTTGAATCACTAGAATTTAGCATATAATCACACAGTTTCAACTGGCCGCTAACTAAATAATGAAACAGCATTAATGCGAATGAGCTTACTCATAATATGTTTCACCACAATATCCCAACGCTCTACCGGTGTACTCTTCCCATATTTGTGCACTTTTCTGCATAGAAACAAGGAGCATCAGTTGAAATCATGGGAAAATAGTGACAAAACGAGTCCCGATCAGCATTTCGACCAGATTTCTCTACACCTATTGAAGCATGATCTCATGTTCAATGCAGGAGTTACTTCTCCCATTGACTCAGCCAGTAGAAAATTTCAAGTAGTGGATTTGAACTCAAACATACAAGTTAATGTACGTTAGATGAAGGCAATTCAAGTTAGGCTGAAAAATCAAACAATACACAATTTCTTTTCTAATTAGCAGTTATGTACCTGTATCCAGTCCAATCACTTTGATCCAATTAATCCGTTGACCTGGATGATGCTAGATGTAGTTACAAATTACAATGAAAACAAAATCAATGTGCGAACTGAGATTAATCAAGTAGTGACAATACCAGCTGACATATAGTTATATAACTAAAATATGAGCGTGAAGTTATTATAAGACAAACTAATGCTACCCCAAGTTTCAAATGAACTAACAAATATATAATAAAGAAAGTCTTTTAAATTTATTCACCCAGCCAGAAAAAAAAGAGTAACAACGTTGATGTTGCTCCCAAGAAGCCAATAGTTAATCCCTACAGATTAATTAGCCACATAGCATGACGGTGATTTTCTTTCACTTTTATTACCAATTAAAGCATCTAGGAGACTATGTTAGATGCAATTTCATCCATTTATTGGATAAAACTAGAGACTGCTCAAATCCACATCAGAAAAGCCACCTTGACAACTTAGAAGCCAATGCAGTTGTCATATACATGAAAAAAGACAAAAAAGAGAGCAAGTACTTCGAAAGATTGGCCCATTTGCTCCAATTCTACATCAGCACTCACATTCCCAGTTGAAATGCAGAGCAAAGTAATACAGTCTCTTTCCATCTGAAGAACCATCCGCCGATCGACAGCCCATCCACATCTATATCCATTATCACCCAGCTGTTGAGCGTGTGTGTCCGACAAATGTATTTAAATATTTAAATAAATTAATATTGATTATTATTATGTTTTGTATATTTGATAATGTTTTTATAAACTTCACAGAAAATTATTTGATTATTTATGCAAACTTTATGTTCACATATATATTGTAGATATGTGAAGATAAAATATAAAGAAAAATACTCAAAATAAGTCTATGCTTATATTTGAAGTATGAGATCTCATAAACATAGTTTATCTTATTGTGAATGTATAGTCTTATCCCGACTATATATGTGGTGACATAATATAAATATGTTTTATATAATTTGATTATATAGGACTAAACTAGATGAAATTATATTGTTTTGATAATTTTCGTTAAATATAGAACAATTAATTTCATCATAATGATGATCATATATGCATGATTTTAATTCATTGTATTTAGTAAACTGATATTTTTTTTTATTTACTTGGTACAGTTTTATATGAAATACAATTCTCAAACCTTGTATTTTGGAAATTAATTAAACTAAATAGCTGTAATGCTAACATCGATACAATGAAATCCATTTTATAGATTCTATTGTTTGTTAGTTCAGGAATCGAATAATTAACGCGTAATTTATAATTGTTATGAATTAATTATTTAATTAAGAACTAATGATAGTCAAAGATAAAGATGTAATATGAGAGGTAGACGGATATGACCAAGCTCTATTACGAATCTAAATGGAGGTCAATACATGTGTAATGACTATATCAATTGACATTATCTTTGTATAAATATACTCTATAGTCTTTAAGAGTGCAACTCTAAGTATTTAGTAGAATTACTTTAGAGTTAATAATTATGTTAATTGATATAAAGAGTTTATATTAATTAATAAAAAATTATTAGAGCTTAAAACTATAGGTTCATCGATCTTCTGAGACTTTCTATCATTATTCGAATATTAAAGAAATGAACAAATAAGATTGAATAATTAATTATCAGTTAATTATTTAATACACTCACTAATAAGTTTGTTATTTCATTAGATGAAATAGTTGAATAATTAGTTATTCAATTAATTAACAAACTTATAAAGTTTTTTTTTTTAAAAACTATTTTAAAAAATATTTATTTAAGTTGACTACGTGTGTTCAATGATTGATTGAATATTTGTAATTTGTTTTGAATTTTGTAACAACATTTTAAATATTAAAATGAGGTTACGAAATCAAATTTCAATTTGAAAGTCAATTTGAATTTTGAAAATATTTTAAATATTCAAATATATTATGAAATCAAATTGAATTTAAATTTTGAAAGTCAATATAGATTTTAATAATATTTTAAATATTAAAATATATTATTAAATCAAATTCAATTTGAATTTTGAAAATCAGTTTAAATTTTGTAAATATTTTAAACGTTAAAATATTTTATAAAATCAAATTTTAAATTTTAAATGAGAGAGATTTTCGTAACAGTTACGAAAATAATTCCTTTTAAAATCAAATCTGGCAATTGACAAGTGTGCGTATTGAAAAACTCTCTTGAGTGAATATTAACTTCTTAGTTTTCTTGAAATCTCTAGACTTGATTTTAGAGAAAAGTTTTTAAAATTCAAATAGAGGGTTGAGAACACGATTTCTATTAAATTGAGTTAATCGATTTGTTAATCACGGTCATACGTGATTATTCGAGGTGAGGAAGATTGACAGAAAAGATTAGAGGTTTCAAAGATCAAAAGAAAAATCAATAATCATCCTTAAAGTTTTTGAAGCGTTGAAGAAATGTATTTTTTCGTAAATACTCTAAATGTAATTTAAAATTAAAAATATGATTTTTATAATATATAATTATTAATCATAACAACAATCATTCATGTTAATGATCAAATATTTTTCATGCACGTCATCGGTATTACGAAGACCTGTGATTCCACGGTGCGAGAGAACCCAAAATTTTAACATCAGCTCCTCCGCACTTTCACGATATCAAGTACTTCCATCTTCATTAAATCCAGTTTCATTGACGTCGTCATTTAACAAATTGATTTCTAAGTCCTTCTCGTTTGCAATACCAGTGTCTGCGGGGAACCAACCAATGAAGATAAGCATAAATTCACAAAAAATGAGTTTTTATCTTGAATTTTCACAGGCTAAATTCCTGGAAAACTTGGGAACCGATCACCGAAATGCAAAATACATCAACCTCTTTTCGGTGGAATATCATGGGACTGTGGACAAGAATTTCCAGTGGACTCATTTGTCACTATCTAGCTGTAACTATTTTAAATTTCCTCTGTCAAAAAAAAATCAGCATTATAAGTTTAAGCTTCGGGCACCAATCTCCAAACCCAAGAGAAACACCGAAATTGTGGAAATGGAAATGGAATCGCAGGCGATTGAATCCGGATTCTGCTACGATGCCGCTCTTTCCCGAACCAGTGGTTGTCCTAATAACCGAGTCGGAGCTGCAGCAAGTTATTCGAGAGACATATTCAGGATTTACGTGCCCGAAATGAGTAAATTGAAAGTTTTCTTTTGGCATCTTTCTTCAAGAATGTCCCTAACAGCAAACACTTGAACTTCTCATTTTGCGAAACGTAAACTACATGGTAATTACTACTCATTTTATAGATTCTTCTTGGATTTTGCAGAGAAAAATAATTCACTTTTGTATCATTCTCGGTCATAAAGGGGAGATGATTGCTTCCATCAGGGAAAAGTTGCAAAATCTTTAGAATTTTGACAGTAACAACTAACAAAGCTTCTTCTAATGAAGTTGCTTTTAATCTTTTGATAAAAAAATATGAAATAACTGAAAGATCTGGTGTTACATACTTTGCTCGTATTGCGAATTTAATTGTTATCAATGGATTAAAAGATCCCAATGAGGTTATTGTTATGATCCGAAAGGCAGTGAAGTACGTTAGATCTTCTCTAGCAAAAATGAAAAAAATTCAAAGATGCATTGATAGTACAAAAATACATGTAACAATAATGTCTGTCTTGATATTCCAACTAGATGGAACTCGACATATTTGATGCTCCAAATTGAAGTTAAATTTGGAAAAAAAACATTTGATAAATTGGGCAAGTGTGACATTAACTACATTTATGAGTTTGTCCGAGATTGTATCTTAAACTGCCCCACCTCATGCAGAAGATGACATTGTCGATCGGGAATTTATAACTCTAATAAAGATATTTTATGAAATTACCTTGAAAGTATCGTGAACATCACACCTTACAGCCAACATATTCTTTGCAGATTATGATGACTTCATCTTGTAATTAAAAGTATGTAGTAAATGACGACGCACTACTAAGATCCGCAACTTTGAAAATGCTGATGAAATTTGAAAAATATTAAAGAGATTACACTAATGTGAAGCACTTTATGTATGTGAGTGTAACAAACTAACATTTGTGAGACATTGCCTCTTGCAATTACATTCATCGAAAATGACCAATGAGATACAACTTTGAATATTTGTGAGACGTTGAGGAAGATTATATTGCTACCGTTGAAAATTTTAAGGTAGAATCATTTTAGGCAAAAATAAACAATGAAAATGAATTTAGAAAAAAATGAAATAGACTATTATTTATTTACAAGCTTGAAGGCTTTTCAGATGATGAACAATTACTGCATCGGTGGAGAATGCACGCTTCTAAGTACCACACTTTAAGTCGAATAGCAAAAGATGATCTAGTCATTCATTTTAAATAGTTGCTTCATAGTTGGCTTTCAACTGTAAAGGTTCAGATTTAGATTCTTTTTAAAGTTCATTAGCTCCAAAGACATACAGAAGTATCATTTGTCTTCAAAGTTGGATTTGTGAGGCGACTTAACGTTTACGAATCATTACAAGAAGAAATAGAATTTGAAATAAGTATATCTCTGCTATTTGATAACAATTTCTTATTATGCATTATTAAGTTCTAATTTTATTGTGTTTACATTATGTATAGCCTTAAATAATATCATAGAGGGATCAAAGAAGTGATCTTACTTCTAGCTAATTAATGGTAACATTTATGGCTATCAATTATGTTTACTTTTTGGTGTAGTAGTTCATTGTCTAACCTATTTTTATTTTCTATTTATAATGCAGATTGATATCTTTGCGACTCATACGGCGATGACAAAACTACGCTCATTGATAAATTTTACTTTTGATAAACATTTGAATATTTTTTTTATGTGACATGCTTAGATTTGATATCTCTTATGTTTTATTATGCTTTTTTCAATATTTTAAAATCTTATGCTTCATATTTAATGGATTTGGATTAAACATTTGTTGCTTAACATACTAGTATTTGAATTGGATTATTGAAATTCAATTGACTATTTGTGTGCTTGGCATTAATATGGAAGTATTATTGAATTGATTTGTTTGTCATGTTTATGTAACCGTTGACGTTTTTTAATGTAATTATTATTTGTTGATATGTTATTTCAATCATTGTGCATGCAAATTATGTTTGAGAATGGTAGATATGCAACTAATATGTAGCCCAACAAGAACTCAACTTTATTATCACTTAGGGAATTAGAATTATAAAAATCACAAAAAAACTAGTAAACCTAAATCAATCACCCTCATAAGTTTAATATCGATCCTACGCAAATGTGTTGGTATAACATATTCTTTCTAAGATACTTTGTGATTTACTAACACATTATGTTTCTACTGTAGTATCCAAGTTTGCTTAAGTTCAAGTGAACACATGTACGATGATCGACAAGAAGTCTTTCATCAGATCTCGTGATAGGACTAATATGCATGAAGAATTGACACGATACTATTACGAGAAATCAGGAACACGAGGATGTCACTGTGGAATAATTCAAAAATATTTCTTTAGTTTTCAAATGTATTTTTTTTTTCAATGTTGTATTTCTTGATATTTTTGCATATTATTGAAAATGAAATATATGTCAATCTAGTTGGAAAGTATTAAATTTGTAGTGATGTCAATGTCAAATTTATTTGTATAATTAATTTTTTAATGATATGTAATTTTTTTAATTTTATATTTAATATTCTAATAGTTTATTTACATTACATTACTATGTATTTATCATATTTTTGAATCTTATAATAAAAATGTTTTTAAAAAAAATATTATAAAAAAAATATATAAGATAAGGTTCTATTGTATACTGTGCTCACNTACCCGAACCGTACCCGGCCCGGAGCTTAAGGTTTCGGGCCAAACCTTAAGGTCCGGCCCGGGTTGCCCACCCCTACGAAAACCTCAAATATTCGAGATGATAGTCGATTGCGCGACATCAACAAATGTCGTGCAAGTAGATTTTGTACTCTGAAACGTAAAAGGAATCACGCTAAGAGCAGGAGCCCCGAGCTTACATGGTAAGTCATTAATTTTTATTACGATACCATATGTGACAAATAAGCTTATAACGGCCTAAAACCTAGACCCCATCACGCCTGATCTCCATCTTCTTCGTCTTCTTCTTCTTCTTCGTCGTCACGAGAAGGTCAATCCTGGTTCTCGTAGGAGGCTAGTATATCAAGGATGGGAACGAATCAGTCTTAGAAGAAGCAACGATGATGGTGTTCGCTGATATTCAGAAGAATCCTAGAAGGTTCCATGCGTTTTATCCGAGGAGGGTTTCTGATTTTGATCGGCGTTGTCTGGTTTTTATTATTCCTCCTCTCTTTTTCGTTGCTTTTCTCGCTCTCTCCTCCGCCTGTGTCGATCCGTCTTCCACTTTCTCTCCTATTCGATCTTTTATTTTCCGGCGACCTGTTCCGCTTCCGGGAAACGATGCTGCCGATTCACAGAGTCAGTTTACGAGAGAGATTTTGGTTTCTAGCGCGAGCAAAGAAGAACTGGCCCGGTCGAGAATCGCGGTTTGCTTGGTTGGCGGAGCGAGGAGGTTTGAGCTCACCGGACCGTCGATAATGAAATATGTTCTTGAAGAGTATCCGAACGCCGACATGTTTTTGCACAGTCCGATGGATCAGAATGCGTTTAAGTTTTCACTCTTGAAGCCAGCGATGAGAATCGCTTATGTCAAAATCTTCGAGCCTAACCCCATTCCGGTGACCGAGTCCGAGCTCCGAGTTCTCACGGCGAGCAACTCACCCAATGGAGTCCAGGTATCTGTCATGAACGTTACTTCCATGAATTTACTATGAAGAGCCATTACTGGGACTGTAGATAATCGCAAACGTTATGAAATTTATGATCTAGAAAGAATCAAATTTAAGAAACAGATGTTATGTTTTAACCTTATTCATTAGTTCCCACGCCAAATCAACGTCGTTGTCGTCCCTGTCATTGCAGGGTCTTCTGCAATACTTCAATCTGGTAGAGGGGTGCTTAAAGCAAGTCAAGGAGTTTCAGAAGCTCAACAACTTCACCTATGACTGGATAGTCCGAACCCGAGTTGATGGGTACTGGAACGGCCCGCTACAGCCGGAAAACTTCGTTCCGGGTCATTACGTAGTTCCGTCGGGGTCGTCCTACGGTGGCCTCAACGACCGACTTGGCATCGGAGATTTCAACACGTCCACCGTGGCTCTTTCGCGCCTTTCCGTCGTACCCAAGCTCGACGCAGCTAAATTCCGGCGACTCAACTCGGAAAGATCGTTCAAGGCCCAACTCACCACCCATGGCGTCTCTTACCTTGAAAAGCGCGTTTCTTTCTGCGTTTTAAGTGACCGGCGATACGAGTTTCCTCCGCGACAATACGGTGTTCCGGTGGCGGCGATCTCGAGCGGGGGCCCTCTGAGCGGCGCAAAATGCAGGCCGTGCCAGCCTGTCTGCGAAGACGAGTGCGTAGATAAAGTGATGACGTCGCTGCGAAAAGGGTGGAGTTGGACTGACTGGGAAAACGGTTCGCTTAAACTCTGCAACGCTCATCGCCGGTGGGAAAATGAGTGGGAGACGATATTTGACGAGTCGGCCGGCGAAAGATTCTCCGGCGAGAGGAAGCGTGTCCAGAATTTGAAGTTGGAGCAATGCGTGGCTGATTTCAACGAAATGAAGCAGAAGACGGCTTTATGGGACACTCCGCCAGTGGAGAGGTTGTGCAAAATGGGCTTGCAATAGCCATCGCTGTTCCATTTTTGCCAAGGAAGGTGGAACTTAGAGAGCAAATTTTGGTAGATATTTGATAAGCACGTCTGGTTTTTAACCAAAAAAGAAGAATTATATCCCACTCCACATTAAATCATAGAAATACTTTCGACCAAAGCTCAAAAATTAAGAATCAAATCATTTATCCATGTAACATTTGGATACGGAAGTAGCAAGAAGACTGTATATGAAATTTACTTATAAACTTGATTCAATTTAAAAAATTAAAATTATACACCTTAAATTGTATGGAATCAAGGTTACAATCAACATAATATCATTTTTTGAAGTATGTTCATAAGCAAATGATCAAATGAAAACAACTATTATTGGAAGTGAAAGACACAGAGTACGTTTCTTTTACGTTAAAGTTATGAACTTTTGAGGAAAATCAACAAGACTGGAAAAGAAGAGACATCCAAAAGGAGGTTACAAGATAGTAGTTTTCTTATCTTTTAATCTTTGTATATTTTGCAATTTACTTGAATCTATTTTTCATACATTTTTGTAACCCAAATATGTTTGTTTTTATGTTTTAAATAAAAATCATTTTGAATGAAGCTGCAAAATCCTGTGTATATATTTTAACATCGAGTAATACGATTGTTTCTCGGTTCCCTTGCATGGTTGAAAACTTGAAATCACATGTCTTTGTAATATCTACTATGTACATCGACTGTATTTTTATGAAACTCGGACGAAATTTCAAAATGAATGAACAATAGAAGATGAACTTTTGTGCATCTCGTAATTAAATAATTAATTGTGTATCTTTTTTTTTTAATTCAAACAATAGTAAAAGATGATAGAAAAACAATGAACTTGTGATTTTGCATTCCAATATTTTTTGTTTATACTAACTAAGGTAATTGCAATAATTACTTAGACTAAAGTTATTGAACCTTTAGAGTAAACACTCGAAATGATGACATTTTGCATGTATCAACTGTGAGGGAAAATTAGTTAACCAAATAAACTTGAAAAGTACTAATCAAGATAATTCTCAAGAAAGACGCTCTTAGCAGTCTTCTTAGACAAAATTATTTTTCTAAGTATGTTCTCAAGAAAGACTAGAAGGTCACAAATAGATACTCTTAAATACCAGTCTCTTAGACAAAACGTACCTACACAATATAATTACACCACTAACTAGGCAAATAATTTTCCCCAACACTATGACAAATATAATAATACTCGCATTATTGAAATTGCGTACGAAATATAAATATAAAAAAGAATGCTAAATGAAGAAACACACCATAATTTACGAGGTTCCACAATTTGCCTATGTCCTCGGGCACCGCCACCGCAGCGAGTTGATCTACTAACCTCTTAAAAAAATTACAACTTAGTAATCCCTAATTAAAGGGATCACCTCAAATGAGAAGTAACTTAAGTAATACACTCTCCAACAACTAAGAGATACAACTATTTTGGGATGATTTAACTAGGAAAGTTTAAAGGTTATTTATAGCTTTGATAACTCATTAAACTTCATCAATTTTTCGATGTGGTATTGAAGAAAGTCTAACAAAATTCCTATAAAATAGGCAACTAATTAACAATCTCTACCTTGACGATTTTTGGTTGTATAGACCATATTCTCAATTCTCCAACTCCTGAATGATCTTTGGTGATGCCTTCAAATGCGCCTTCAGGCGCCTACTTAATATTCAAGATATTAGCCAAGTCTCAACAATGCTCAAACTTGGTTGTTGTTACTAACTTGGCCAACATGTCTGGAAGATTTTTAACAACATGAGAGAATACCTCATTGTAGTCATTTTTTCCTTTTGAGAATAACTTTTTGCTATCAATCTTTCCTTGTAACGAACGTCTTTGTCAGAGAGCTGTTCTTTCTTTGCATAAACTCATTTGCATCTAATGACCCTTTTGCCTTTTGGAAGTTATAATAGCATCCATGTTTTATTTCTCACAAATAACTGCATTTCTTCATCCATAGCCTTCATCCATTTTTCACTATCTAAGCTTCTGGATGCTTCTTGAAAATTCGTAGGCACATACTCTCCTACTACTAGAAGTGCAAAAGCCACCATGTCAATAAATTAAGCAGGTCTGTGAATCTCTCTTCTCTCACACCTTGTTGCAATTAGATCTGATTGTTGTGCTTGTTGGATTAACGACTCAATTTCATTTAGTTTCTCTTCAACTTCATTTAGTGTCTATTCAACTTCTGGATCGCTACAAGAAACTATTTTTTCTTGAGTTTAATCAAATAACATTTTTCAAACTCCACCTGCTCCAAAGTATTCTTCATTTTCAGAACATCACCATTCATCATAAAAGATTCATCAAAAGTAATATCTCTACTAAATATCACATTTTTTGTTATTGGACACCAAAGACGAAATCCTTTTATCCCAAAAGTGATTACCATAAATAGAACCTACTTTGCTCTTGGATCTAACTTTGATTCCTTACTATGATAATAAGCAGCATAACCAAATATATGTAAGGAATTATAATCATTAACATATTTCTGGACCATACCTTCAATGATGTTTTTTCACCAAGAGTTGATGATAGTAATTGATTGATAAGATGGTGTACATAGGTCAAAGCTTCGGCCCAAAAATGTCTTCCTAACCCAACATTAGACGACATACACTGAACTTTTTCTACTAATGTTTGGTTCACGTTCTGAAACACCATTTTACTGCAGTGTTTCTCTAACTGTGACGTAGCGAACAATTTCATTCTTCTGACAAAACTCGAGAAAGGGATCGCTTTATACTCTCCTCAATTATCTGTTATGAGTACTTTGATCTTCCTTCCTGTTTGATTCTCGATCATAATTTTTCATTTAAGGAAAATTTCAAACACTTCATCCTTCGACTTGATGGTATACACCCAAACCGTCCTTGAAAAGTTATCAACGAATGTTACGAAATAATATTTACTTCTTAATGATGGTATTTTGGATGATCCACATACATCTAGTAAACATAATCCAGAATTCCATCTTTATTATAGATAGCAGTTCCGAACTTCATTCTTTTCTTTCTTCCCAAAATACAATGCTCACAAAATTCTAATTTGCAAGCTTTTGCATCTTTCAAAAAACCTTGCTTCCTTAGAATTTATAAGAATTTTTTACTAGCATGACTCAAACACATATGCCACAACTTTGTTACTCCAGATGATTTTTCTTCTACTATAGTAGTTGTTGACCCGATAACTGTACTACCATTAAAGTAAAACAAGTTATCTCTTTTAACACTTTTCATCACAATGAGTGTACCTGATGTAACTTTCAAATCTGTATCTCGTATTGTCACAACTAAGCCTTCCGACTCCAATGCTCCTAAGCTAATAAGGTTCTTTTTCAAATTTGGCACATATCGGACATCAGTCAGAACTTTGAGAGATCCATCATGATTCTTCAACTAGATTAACCCTAATCCCATTGTTTGACAGGAGCTGTTATTGCCCATGTACACAACTCTACCATCAAATTCTTCAAAGTCAGTAAACCATTCTCTCACATGAGACATATGATAGGTGCAACCCAAGTCCATAATTCATTCATCAGATTTGGCAACCATTATGTTTGCTTCATGATTCAGCAACTAAGGAAAGATCAATATCACTATCATACTCAGCTACTTTTGCATTTTAGTAGCATTTTCCTTCTCTTGTAATTTGGGACAATCTTTCTTACAATGTTATTTTTCATGACAAAAGACACATTCATCTTTTCCTAGTTTGATTCTTGATCTTTTCTTCCTTGCTTGCCGTTGTGAGCAAGATCTTGCTACTAGTACATCATCAACTCCTACTTTCTTATTTTTCTTATCAAATCATAACTGTATAAAGTAACACAAATAATATCAAGAGATACATCTCCCTTGTCGTGAAGCAAAGTGGTTTCTAAATATTCAAATTCGTCAGGAAGAGATAATAATAAATTCTTCATCAGTATTTAACAAATCTGCTACTAGTTGATTGAATGTTGTAATGTGATTATTCATAGTGATACCTGGGTGGTATTGAAATCGAAACAACTTCTTTTTCATGAGAAATTTATTCTGACAACTTCTTGTCATGAATTTGTCTTATAATGTCTTCCATAGTTTATTTGCAGAAGTCTCATTCTTAAATGTATACTTATTTTCTCTTGAAAGACATGAACAAATCGTACCATACGCTAAACAGTTGATCATCTTCCATTGGGCCTCTACAACATCAACTGGTTTCTCATCATCTATAGCAATGTCTAGCCCTTGTTGAAATAGAGCATCGAGGAATTCGTCTTGCCACATGCCGAAATGACCAGTGCCATAAAAAACTCTATCGAGAATCTCAAGTTTGACATTATTATCCTTATCAGCATTGTTGAAGAATTTTGTGTTAAAATAACATTTGGATTTGCTGCCAAAGATAAACTCTCCATAGTATTCAATTTCAAAATAGTCTAGGTCAAACTTTTGGCTGTGATACCACTTACAAAGAAAAACTGGTTAATCAAATAAACGTGGAAAATACTAATCTGGACAATTCTCAAGAAAGACACTCTTATTAGTTTCCTTAGATAGAATTACCTTTCCAAGTATGTTTCCATGAAAGACTGGAGGGCACAAACAGATACTCTTTATTACTAGTCTCTTAGACAGAACGTAATTGCACAGTATAAATTACACTACTAACTAGACAGATAATTTTCCTCAACATTAAGACAAATATAATAATACTCGCACAATTGAAATTGAATACAAAATATAAATATCAAAATGAATGCTAAAGGAAGAAATACATTATAATTTATGAGGTTCGGCAATTTTCCTACGTCCTTCGACACCACTACCGCAGCGAGTTGATCCACTAATATCTTCCAAAAATTATAACTTAGTAATCCATAATTAAGGGATCGCCTCAAATTAAAAGTATCTTAACAAAGATTATAACATCCCTCTTTTTTTGACATAAATTTTTTGATTTTGGTAAGGCGTTTGACTTCATTTGACTTCAAATTCTTTTCGTAAAACTCAGCGGAAGCGTTTGGATAAAATTGTAAAAAATCCATTATTTATTCAAGCCAAACATAACATCACACGAAAAGCAAACATATCATCATACATATAAAACATATTTACAAAACGTTTAGTAAACATGTTTATAAACATTGTTCGAAACTAAACACTCCAAAATACATCAAAACATCTCTTGACATCCCACTGGTCGGCAGTTAACGATTCAAGCGTCCCGCACCAGATTTGCCTCCTCCACTGCGTAATTATCACATCAAACAGGGAGGGCTAAGTCTGTCACCTTCATCTTCATCACCTACATCACAAAGCATAAACCTATGAGCCTAAAGCTCAGTAAGAAATCTCATGAACTTACATGCCTAACATGCTCGTGCTTTCGTAAAAACATACAATTCATTTCATTTTTTATTGTTTACTTGTGGCTTTCCACCCCGTGACCGCCCTGACCACAGACCCTACTAGGTAGGCCTGGCCCAGGCCCTCTCGACCTGGAAAGCTCTCGACCCGACTTTCACTTGTGTGCCTTGATCAAAAGCTTCACCCCGTGGTTCCACCAAGGTCCATCACATTTTTAGGTACCACCCTGTGGCATCACCTACCCCTCTCGACCAAGCTTACCACCCCGTGGCTTTATTCCATTGTTTCAGCTTTACATACATTAATGCATCGAATGCCGGAGACTTCCCAAACCATCCCAACATCCGGTTGAGTGACATTTTGAAAACATGCATGAAAAATATTTTCGTTCTTTTTTACAACATGATGCATGAGCATGATCATGAGCATATATATGCATGACATATTAAAAATAACTCAATCATATGCAAACGTACAATAAGCAAGCGTCTCTCAATAACATGAATGACATTCGTAGACTTTCTTAGCATAATTATACTCATAAAGCAATTTACACATCAAACATCAAACATCAAACAATGTCAACCATGCCCCCAATCAAGCCCAAATTGTTTGGGTCGGTGTACGGTGCGATACACCCCAACAAAATATTATCATTAATATCCTTATAATCATTAATCAAATAGATTACTCATACTAACAATGCAACCTTAACTCCATACTTTATGATGTAGTCCCCTAAGGGGCCAAAGACAGACAATGATTTACTTACTTGATCTCGTTAGCTTAAGCTTAGTATTCTGAGTCTTTAAGGATCCAATGAGCTTGTTTATATACCTTAACATTATAAAATAAAATAATATAAGCTAAACCCGTAATACCTTATTTTACCAGAAACTTTCGGGATTTATAAATTTTGTTATAGAACTCTGATAAAAACATTTAAGGTACCAAGTTTATACTTAACATGTCTACTACATTTCTTTAGAAGACGTTGTGATCAAATTCTCACTTAAAAGCCTCATAAAGTCTACATATTTAAAATCAGGTATAACATGACCCTATTAGTTCATACCCTGTTTTTACCTCAACTTTTGATATACACAACTTTCGCTACACTAATCGGATCAGAATGCATAAGATACTAATCTAAGCCTTAGAATGTTGGCTACACTTCATTAGAAGAAATCATGACCAAATTGTAACTTAAAAACTTTGTAAAAGTTACATTTCAAAAACGGGGTAACATGACTTATAAAGTGTATACCCATAAACTGCCTTCACAATTTCATGTATTCTTAACCATGTAACGTAAATTTCATCCCTTATAAGTCATTACAGCACCAAAATTAACATCGTAAAGGTATTTCTTGGTACCTTAGGGATTGAGTCGTAGGTTTTTCCTTCTCTTGCACTTCTAGCTCTTAAAGACCAAAATTTCTTGCACAAAACACAAAAACCTCACACTTTTGTCACAAACCCTATTTTTCTCACACGAATTTGGAGAGGATTTAAGAGAGGAGAGAGAGTTGAGAGAGAGATCTGAGGGTCATGATGGCTAATAGCTGAAGACTCTAACAAATTTTATCCCTTTGGAAGGTGAAGAGTCATGTGGTCCACAAAAAGCCATGCACATCTACGTGTATTTACGATGAAAAGCAAACCCTATATCCTGCCCTACTCTTATTTATGATATAACTCCAAAGTTTGAACTAAATACTCCTCCATAAGTTTAAGTGATTTGTCTTCTCTTTTGTTTCTCTGCCCAGTCACGGGCCGAAGCTGGCCAGCGACAAAACGGAAAAAGATCCAGCCCAAAATAAAACAGATCTCACAATCCTTTTTTCGCTTGAATCTAAATTTAATAAACAATGTAAGGCTTATTCATAATTATTGCTTAGGCCCAATTAAGACAATCACATAACATTTGCTTAATAAAGTTCAACAAGTTAAATTCAAATCCTAACAAAACTACACTACTAACTTTAAAGTTTCAAGATAAGTTTGCTTAGGAAAATAAAATTTTAAATGAAAACTAATTTTTGCTAAATTCACTCTTGAAGGAACTACTGACGATCATCCTGAGCACTACCTGAAAAAATGTGTCAATTGAGGTGAGCTGACTACTCAAGTTGGGCAATAATTTTAAATTTAATTATCAAAAAATCTAAAA
>QAOC01031931.1:0-20179 GCA_003255005.1 Begonia fuchsioides
AGATTTTCCAGGATAAAGAGATAAGTTGGCCAAGTGGCTCTCTACAAAAATAAAAAAAAATGTCAAAAATGTCAATAACAATCATGCAAAGACTCGAACGTAATCGAGGCTGATTACTCACGAGCACGAGATTTCATGATTCCTCCGTAGAGGTAACCTTTCATCAACGTATTTGCTTCAACAGCCATTGTTCGAGCCTCACCGTCTGCTTTTAAAGACTCGGCTGCAAAACCAATTTGAATGATGCAAATGCCATCATACACTATAACCAGAGACATACAGCATGTACATTCTGAGAGGGTTTCCCATACCCTGAGAAAAGAAGAAGAAGAAGCAAAAATAGAACTATCCCATGAATTAAAATCAATGAGTAAACTGAAAATTTGAAATTCTTATGTCACTAACTCCACAAATTGCTTTAATAATCGTGTATATAACAAATTTTGTCATAACAACTAAAAAACAGAGTCACAAATTCTTAGATTTTAAGGCTGTTAATATTATTAATTTATGTTTTTCTACAGGTTCATAAAGTTAAGAGTCACGAAACTCGGAATTGTCTTTCAATCTTTATGATAGATTTATGCATTGGTTTGTTTTTTTATGGCGTTTTTATTACAAATCTAGTGCTCGACATCGTTTTTTTTTCGGTTGGCATTTGATTTCTGAAACGAGTTAACCTATAAGACATCAAATATATGATTTATGTAGTTTAGTTCACTCTATAGGCAGCTACAATATGACTATTAAACTAATATTCAAATCACAATTCTCAAAAGAAGAAAAAGGAAGTATAGGAGACGATTTGATAAAATTAATCATTGCAGCCAAAATGAAATTCAGTTGCATTACCACATCAACTCAGAAGCTACAGATTCAGGCAGATCAGAGTTTATCCGTTTGCATTCAATCCCTCGAGGACTCACCTGCACGTTACAACAAGAGCAATCAATCATTTCAAGTAGGAGTGTTCGTCGTGCAGACAGATTCGATTCAAACAAGAGCGCGCAATCCAAGTCAAACCAATCGTTCAAACTAACTGAGTGGAACCACGCCTGCTACTTTCACTTAGATTCAAACAAAACAAAAGCATGAGTAAAAGGTTCCTCAAACTCGAACTTTAGAGAAAGAAAAACTATAGAAACACAACTCATGAACTCTTAAATGTTATTATATATTTGTAGACAACGATATAATCTCCCATTTACATATTTAGACTTTAATTTTGATCAGATATTTACCATATATTTAGCTTTTTTAAATCTAAGTAACAAAAATTCAGATCTTCAAGCATGATGAAACAAAGATTTAAATTTCATAATGTGATTTCTTAGTGTGACCTAATTTAAAAAACAAAATCGATCATCAAATGAAGCAATCAATATAATAATAGAACTAATTAGCCTAATTGTCCAAACAAATATTTTACGAGTCATAAAGCATTTTAATGGATTAGACTTATAATTATTTGGAAATTACATTTACGACCATATACAGCAGAAAAGATCAAGGAGGGAGGAGGGAGAGGAGACCTCACCGGCGTTATAGATTTTGGTCTGATCGAGAGCCAGACAAGTCCGGTTAAGATATTCGTTACGGCCAATCCAATTGTCAGTAAATCAGCTCTGGACTGTGAGCTAAACGCACAAACATATTGCACATAACCACAAGCAGGAATTCAATTAGGTCAAATCAATTTGGTTATTCGAAGGAAATACCTGCTAGCATCGGCGACGGGAGCAATTCCAGACACGGCGCGATTGAATAGAACAGCTAGAAGCGAGAGCCCTCCTACGTATATCGGCAAGCTACGAACTACGTCGTCATTTTTCGAAACCCAATCTGCAACCAAATTCTTGCTCGGCTTCGGGCCTCTGTAAATTCCGCTTGAAGAAGACGAAGAAGCGAAGAAACACAAAGAAGCTCTTCTAAAAGAGGGTGAAAGATGGCGGAGGTGAGGTCTAAAATTGGATAGCCATAGATTCGAAGGTTTGGAGAGGAAAATTCCAGCCTCCATTGAAGTGAAAACCAGAGCAAATTATCCTCAACGATCAAATACTGAAGATCAGCATCAGCTTTGCTTGAGGTTTTCCATCAAATTAAGCCGCTGAATCCGGATAATGTTTACCTGCGGATTGTTCGATCATCAAAACATAATTTCCTTCTTACCATTAATCAACGTGGTTGTGCGATTAATGCTAATTTTATGAATTATAAATCATTTAAATCATTTTTGGCCGGTCTTAAAAGAAAAATTAAATAAATAAATTTAGTATTATTAGTACTTAGTTTAAAACATATTTATTGAGATTTTCAGGCTCCACGAACCAATGAAACGACCAAACACCATTGTTCATCAACGTCCCAAATCCGATTATATTAATAATTTAATCAAAACCATAATCTAAAACGACCACGACGATCGACTCTATGCCTTTTCTCTCTTTTTTTTAATTATATCATTTAATACGTTCCATTAAACTAATCACAGATTTAATCACCCTCTAGCCTTAATCCAAACAGCCCCAAATGGAGCTGAAAAAGTTTTGATGGCCAACAGAGCAGAAGAGATGGGGATGAGGTGAATGCTGGGCATGACCACCTGTCCATCATTTTCTAGCTCGAATTTTGTGTTCTTCGGAGGAATGGTTGTCAGACGCTCAAATTAAGTGACTAATCCGTGAACTAGTGTTGATTCTTTATCTGGGTTGGCTTTGATTTTCAAAAAGCTTGAAACTTTACACCTGCATGCTGTAATCATTGTCGGCGATTTGAAGCAGGCGATCGATCAGTCTGTAATGTAATAATCTCTGGTTTTCCTTATATGGTATGGATGGTTGATGATTTGTTGTGAGTTTTCCATAAGTGGAGCTCTTCTTCTTTCTTCCATTTATGGTATGGCATTTGGGTTTAGTTTATTGATTGAATTGGAGCTTGTTCTTCTCTGCTGTTTTAGGGTTAGAGCTCCGGCAAAATTTCAGGAAAAATGGAGGGAAGACTTCTGTTTTCCCTTTTTGATGTTTGAAAAGAGCTTCGTTTCGGCGATTGCGTTCTGGGGAAATGAAGCGAGCGAAGCTTGAGGCTATGGCGACGATTAGTCGAGTTAGGTTACTGCAGATTTTCATGGCCGTCGTATTTTTCTACATTTTCTTCATGAGCTTCGAGATTCCTCTGGTCTACAGAACCAGTTACGGTTCAGTTTCGACATTGTTTTTGCTTCAAAACCAAGGGGCATTATTTAATGACGGAGCTCAGTTTCGAATCTCGAATAAGCGATTTCGACAAATGGGGGAGCCTAAGAGAGTTTCTGGTCTAGCTTTCGATTTGCCAACAAACGACAACAATGTCGGTAAGGGAAAGTTGTCTGAGATTCAGACTGCTGCCCAAAATGCTTGGATATTGGGGAAGAAGCTGTGGGAAGAGATAGAATCTGAGAAAATCGATATCGAAACAAAAACGAAAGACGATAATCGAACTGAGTTTTGCCCGCATTCGATTACAGTAACAGGTTCTGAATTTCAGGCTAGAAATGGGATACTAGAGCTTCCATGTGGGATGACTCTCTGGTCACATTTGACTGTAGTTGGCATACCTCGATGGGCACACCAAGAAAACAATCCGAAGATATCGATTTTGAAGGAAGGGGATGAACCAGTAATGGTTTCACAGTTTATGATGGAGTTGCAGGGGTTGAAAACGGTCGATGGGGAAGACCCGCCAAGGATTCTCCATTTTAATCCGAGGTTGAAAGGTGATTGGAGTAGAAAGCCTGTTATCGAACAGAACACGTGTTATCGACAGCAATGGGGCTCGGCCCTTCGGTGTGAGGGTTGGAGATCCAATGCAGACGAAGAAACTGGTATGCAACTTTTTTGACCAATTGAAATTGGATCATATATGTCAAATAATTTGCAGTCATTTGATCAAATTTGGTTATTGACTAGCTGCAATGGTCTATGGACTTTTTTCATCGCATTTTGTTTCGATTTGCGAAATCGATGATCGTCCCATTTTTATCGTTTGCAGAATAGATCGAAAGTCAGCGACACTGACCATTGATTCCTCACCTTCTTCCTAAATATAATGAGTGATCAAAAGGCAAACAATAATTTGCAGTGCATATGATCTATTATGGGTATTGACTAGTTGCAAATGGACATTTGCTCGTTAGTTTTGTTCGATTTTGTTAAATCGATGAACGTCTATGCTGCTTTTTTGAAACATATATATCGTTTGCTGAATAGATTGAAAGACACAACATTAACCATTGAATCCTTACCCTCTTCCTCTATATAATGAGTGATCAAAAGGCAAACAATCATATCTATATCAAGTGATTTCTAGTCCATTTCGTCTATTTTCTGCTCTTAACGAGTATTTATTTTCATGTAGTCGATGGACACCCGAAGTGCGAGAAATGGATTCGAGACGATGATAATCGTTCCGAAGAATCTAAGGTTACATGGTGGTTAAACCGGTTGATTGGGCGAACACACAAAGTTAGTATAGATTGGCCTTACCCGTTTGTCGAGGGGAGGCTATTTGTTCTAACGCTAAGCGCGGGGCTCGAAGGCTACCACGTAAACGTCGATGGGAGGCATATCACTTCTTTTCCTTATCGCCCGGTGAGTACCCTATAATTTTCTAGAACATAGTAGAAGGATAAATTTCTTCTAAAAGTATTTCATTTGGCTCGTTTTCGGGAATATTTTAGAAGTAATGCAAGTTGTAGTAGGCATAACGATGAACAAATGAGTTCTTGAATCGCATCAATTGGAGTTTTGTGTGGAAAGTTATGATGTTTTGAAATCTGTACGATTTTAGGTTTTTTGAAAAACGATGAAAATTGGACGATTTCAGAAATTCGTTGAAAATAAATATTTTAATGATGTTTGATGAATTTTTATCCTTCTACAAAGTTGTAATAGACAAAAAAAAAAAGGAACAAATGAGCTTTTGAGTTGTATGGATTGAAATCAGTATGTTTTAGGCTTTCTGAAAAACGTTGAAGCAAAACTAGATTTACATTATAATTTTTACGCCTTAAATTTATCACAGGGCTTTATTTTGGAAGAAGCGACCGGGTTATACGTAAATGGCGATGTCGATATTCATTACGTATTTGGAGCTTCCTTACCCACCGCTCATTCAAGTTATGCTCCGCAAAAACATATCGAAATGTCAAGTAAATGGAAGGCGCCGCCTTTACCGAACCAAAGTGTGGAGCTTTTTATTGGAATCCTTTCGGCCGGGAATCATTTTGGCGAGAGAATGGCTGCGAGAAAGACTTGGATGCAGCACGACTTAATCAAATCGTCGAACATCGTTGTTCGTTTTTTCGTGGCACTGGTAATAACTTTTGTCATATAAATTTCCGATATGAACGTATTTATAACTCAAACTTGTAATTTTAACAGAATAGAAGAAAGGAAGTCAATTTGGAACTCAAAAGGGAAGCGGAATTCTTCGGCGACGTTGTTATCGTACCGTATATGGACAATTACGACCTTGTTGTGCTGAAAACTGTTGCCATTTGTGAATACGGGGTGAGTGATAGTCAGTTCGAACCCAAACTCGTAAAAATTAATGGTTTTTTTTCCTTTTTGGCGATTATATACGATCGTTACACGTGAATTCACAGATACGTACAGTGATGGCAAACAATATTATGAAAGGAGACGACGACACGTTTGTCAAAGTGGATCTCGTGATGAAAGCCGCTCGAAACATCGATGACGGTAAAAGTCTTTACATTGGAAACATGAACTACCACCATAAACCTCTTCGTCACGGAAAATGGGCTGTAACGTACGAGGTAAATAGTTATTCGTATTTTCGATAAAAGAGTTCTTGCTTTAGCTGTTAATGGCGGTATGATTGAGCTATCGCATTACACGATAATCTTCTTTTTTCTATCGTTTTATAACGCACAAAATAAGCGATAAACTCGTCATTCGTATATTGTAGGAATGGCCAGAAGAAGATTATCCACCTTATGCCAATGGTCCAGGATACATTGTATCATCAGACATTGCAGAGTTCATTGTTTCTGAATTTGAGAATCACAAATTAAGGGTACCTCAAAAAAACCTCTCTCTCTCCCCTTTTTCTCTCTCTCGCCTCTTTCTCTCTCTAAACTTGGTTGATGAAAAATGGTACAGTTATTCAAGATGGAGGATGTGAGCATGGGAATGTGGGTGGAGCAATATAACTCGACAAATCGAGTCGAGTACGTGCACAGCCAGAAATTTTGCCAATTCGGCTGCATCGAAGATTACTTTACGGCGCATTATCAATCGCCGAGGCAGATGATGTGTTTATGGGAGAAATTGCAGCAAAAAAGAAGGCCTCAATGCTGTAACATGAAATAGGAAACTGGGATTGAAAAAGAAAATCAATTTTGGCAAAGATTAGAACTGTGTATATCAGGATTGGAATGGAGTTGAATGATTCATTGATTATTTTAGTCATGTTCTTGGCTGGATTCTCTGGTTTCTTCCCACTGTTTCAATGGCTGTTTTTAATGCAGGGAGGAAGAATAAGACAAAGGGTGGATTTTTATTTATTTTATTTTATTAACATGAAAAGCCAGGCCGGAACAAATTGTAGAGGGGTATATATGTAAATTTTTTGAGGGAATTTGGGTCAGGTTTATGATTGGGCCTGGTTTAGAACCTTTTTTTTTATTTATGTTGAGTTCTATTTAGCTAAAAGTTGATTTTACTCTATTTTTTGTTTTTTTCTTATGTATTGGTTTGGTTCAAGTTTCATTGTTTTTATCCTCAATGATTGAACCAATTAAGAGTTGTGGTTTTTCAATAATCGGAAACGTAACTTGATCAAAACTGACAGTTTTGATTGAGTTCTAACTATCCCTAATTTTTTTAGAGTAAAAATAAATTTTGGACCTGAGTTTTCAGAAAATAAGTCAAATCGAGCCTGAGTTTTTGGAAAACAAAATTTGGGTTCGTCGGACGCCTAAATTTTTTGCCTTATTCGTCTGATCATGCCTCACTCAGATGAATCTGTGTATCACTCGGATGCATCATTCGTCCGAGTGAGGCAAGTTATCTGTCTGATAGCTCGAAAAAATTATAAATTCGCCTTTTTTCTCATGGAAAATCACATCTTCGAAAAACATTTATATATCTGCTATAATGGCTGGTAGCTCGAGCAACTTGTAGTTAGAAGCGACGAATAACGAAAAAGATGAAGCAGAAGAAAGTGAAGCAAATATGAATTAAGCTTACGAACCTAATACATATGTCTCTAATTTGCAACCTTTTGACGGTGAATATGCAGAGATTCAATTTTATTCAGATGGGGCAAATATGATGACTTTCACTACGCCACCTGAATCAGACGAGGAATATACAGCCGAATTTTTGAGGTTGCCAGCAGCGGCCAAGAGCGAACTTTATCTCTGTAAAAGGTACTCATCTGTTAAAGTTTTGAAAGACGAAATAAAGAATAATGCATTATTAAATGGATATGAGATCACTTTCAAAAGAAGCGATCAAAAGAAACTAACAACAATATGTGTAGATGAATGTCAATTACGCCTTCATGCTTCAAAGATGCATGGGGAAGAAACAATCAAAATTAAAACATGTCCCGGAAGAACCTCCACCTCAGACGCTCGACAATGTCATTGAGGAACACATGTTCATGGGCTTCAACGTAGGCACACAAGAGTCACAAAATAATCCACGAGAATCAGTGTCGAAACCCATCTAAAATCCACAACCTCGTAAAAGGTCGCCAGCCTGACCGAGATGGATAAGTCGATAGTATTATAATGTTAAAGAAAAAATATGTTCATTACAAATTGAAACATACAATAATAATATAACGAAAAAAATACAATAATAATGAAAAAGCAACTAAAAACGCCACAATCTGGTGGGGCTATGGAGGATCCTGGTAACTGGGAGAAACTCGAAACATCTCAACCGTATCTAGAGTGTGCCACATCTCATCTACTGTGTGCTCAATCCTGTCTATCCTCTGCATCTGCTCAGCATGATAACTGTTCATCCACTGCATCTGCATGGTATGAAACAGTTGCATCTGCTCCATCATAAACGTCAACGTTAGCTTGGGGTACGAGGGCTTCAGCATCTGACTAACGGAAGGGTCGGAAGGTCCTCGCTTCTGAATCATCGAAGGTGCGAAATGTCCTTGCATCCCACTAAAAGACAGTTTCACCATGTCAGCATAGAGAGAAGTGGGCATCTGAGTAAATTTCAGCGGATCATCGTGAGATGGAAGATCAACGTCCGGATCGAAGTACATCCGAGCAGCTGTTGTGCCTCTCTTGTCGACCCACGTATCGTCCAACTCTATCAAACACATCCTCCCAAGTTGACGACGATTGAAAGCATCTTGGGCCCGAGGCGCCCTCATCACCTCACCACGAGGAAATCGGGTTCCAATATAAAGACAATACATAATATATAAGTCCATATGAGTTACCAGCTCGCGATGTCCTTCTCTGAGAAGAATCGTGTGAGATATCATGTTCTGGATCACCCAAGCTACCATGTTGAGCTCGTTCGCTTTCGGCTTCATCAAAGAATTTGTTCGACTATCCGACGCCCGAATTTGTCTAAAAAATGATAATTCGGCCACCTGTACAATACAAGGTGCGCACTGAGCGGAGTTGTAATACATCTCGCATTGCTCATCCTCGGACTCATTTGAATAATCGATAATTCGGTTGATGTGCTCCAGTGTAATCACCACATCTCGTCAAATCATAAATGTCCTTGAATTACCGTTGTCCGTAGATACCACGAGGTTCGCGTAAAACAACCGCATTAATCGCTCCGTTGATGGGCCTGATAACTCAAAAATACCGACCAACCCGATGTTAGCAGTCATCTGCCGAATCCTCAAGTCTTCAAATGCTTCGAATACAACTGGTCTATGAGGTATGACCGACCGTACCGAGAAGACTTCGTTAAACATCATCTTGTTTGCAATGGAACGAAATTCGCCACGACGTGCTTCTACTGACAACGGCGAATCAGGAACCCGAGGACGATCTCCACCGTCTGAGGGCTGTGACGATCTCTCATCATCGTGGCAATGTTGTCTAACGATTCTAATTCGTTTTCCACGACCGAAATGCATTTTTGCAAAAAAATAAAAATTTTGTTAGAGTTTCATTACGATTTCAGAAAGGTAAAAAATAGGAAAAACATTGCGAATTTATAGTTTTTGGACCTTTCGGACGCATACCATGCCTCACTCGGACGAAAAAATACGTCCGAGTGAGGCATGATCAGACAAATGAGGCAAGAATTCTTGCGTCCGACGAATTCAAATTTTTTTTTTTCTGAAAACTTAAGTTCGATTTGGCCTATTTTCTGAAAAATCAGGCCCAAAATTTGTTTTCGCTCATTTTTTTTATTGAATAACTCTATAAGGACAATTATAATTTATGATGATGTTAAGTTTAACTTCATAAAATATATTTTTAATATATGCTGACATCACGAGTTGTAATTGATATAATAAATAATATAAAGAATTAATTTAATTATTATATATTAAATAAATTTTAATTAAACTAATCACAATTTAAATAGTTAATGTGTATAATAAAAAATATTATAAGAAAAAAAAAACTAACATTACTCGGTAATTAATCCTCAGATTCTTCAAATTTTAGTTTCGAATGAATTTAGATTAATAAATAATTATTAGAGATTGAGCTAAATCACTTTTGAGATTGAGCTGATTATTTTGCAAAGAATATTCTATGCAAAATTCGTGTTAAAATAGAAATTATTACAGTTAATTGTACTCGAACTCTAAACGGGTTGGGCGAGTCGTATATAATTGATAATGGAGTAGCAAAACTCTACCTTAACTTGATTTCCGAGGAGCAATTTCATTGGCCATACTATCGATTTCGAAAACTTGAATGAAACAGAGACGGGACTTCACAGAGGACGAAGATAGAACACTTGGTCTTTCCAATTGCTGCAATATCTAATTTCTGGGTCGGTAAAGATTCAATTTTACGAATCAAGGAAGAAGATGATGAGCTATGAACCAAAACACAACATGCTGATTTGAAAAGTCCAGAAAAGCGACATATTTTGCGGAAAGGGGATAACAAAGGACCACCCACAGTTTCAATCCGTCCGCCATGCTTTGAAACTCGAAGCTTGGCCACATTTCTTCCCAAAACTTTATCTTTTGGATCTCTGAATATATTAATGTCCAATAATCATCGATCTATCGACTTCATTTTCAGTGGCTCTCGTCCTGCCGTTGCTCCGCTTAAATGCGCCACATAGTTTCTACCCAAATTCTAAGGCCCCGCTGCATTCGTAGAAGCCCCATTAAGGCGCCCACCACTCTGCGCAGCCTCGCAGACTTTTCTTGGCTTGAACTTGGGTGAGTTTAGCCTCCTTTTGCCCGAAATTCGAACCCTTTTTCTCTGATCAACCAAACCCATTTGTTAGCTTTTAGTTTTTCGTCGTCTGATTAGAACTAAAATGGTTGAAGGTATGCTTTTCTTCTTTTTCTTTCTGGGTTTTTTCATCGATCGTTTGTAGGAGTTGATGGGTTTTGTTCATCGTTGTTTTCTAATTGTGATTATTGGGTTGAGACTTGAGACCGCTGTTTTCTATTTACGAACCCTGTTTTAGTTTTGCTCCTCGTTTTTCAATGCATGCATGGGTTTTCTCGTTCGACGAAATCATTGAGTTGCGTTCTTTCTGTTCTTAAACATCATTTGCTGATGCGTAGTTGTTAATCTAAATTTCTTTTGAGTTCAATCTGTTTCTGCATCTACGTAATCGTGTTCTGTGTTGGTTTTGGTTTCATTGCAGAGAAATGGGCTCTTATGTCCCTACCATCTTCGACTTTCTGGTTGAGTCTCTGCAATTAAAATCAGTTTTTTGGGTCTATATTTTCATTTTTAACGCAAAATTATGCTGCTTTGCTTCTGCAGTTCATCCTTATCTCAAATCGACAGAGATAATTGCAATTTTTTGAGCAATTTAAGACGTTTAGCTTAATTATATGATAAGTTATCTTTTCGGTTAGGAAATCAATATTTCACTCACAACCTGCAGAATTTCTTACCTCATTTCGATCGTTCTGTCCTTATTTGAGCATTTGAAGAAAAAAACCATTGTCGGAATCAATTAGAGACAATCGTCGATTTCAATTAGAAGAATTTGCTCATCTCCAATGAATCTTAAATACGGAATTGAGAAGGAATTATGTAGTTTATCATTTATAATGAAATTACATTGTCTGGTTTGATATACTTTCCCCTAACTCTCTTATCAGGTTCGGGGCTGTTTTTGTTAGTGGCTGCTCGATAATTTTCTTCTGTGTAAGGCTGGTACAAATTAGTCGATATGTCAAAGGGATTGGACTATGAAACGATCAATGAAAACGTGAAAAGGGCTCAATATGCCGTAAGAGGCGAGCTTTATCTTCGAGCCTCCGAACTTCAACAGGAAGGAAAGAAGGTATGAACGTTTTTCTCGGGTATATGCACTTTTTATCCCGTTTATACGAACAAGTAAATGCACGTATATGTTGAGTCTGACTCTATCTAATCGTCTTATAGATTATCTTCACAAATGTTGGAAACCCTCATGCTCTAGGACAGAAGCCATTGACATTCCCCCGCCAGGTTGATTAGCTTTTCCGTGTTATAATTTGGTCTTTGTTCTATAATTTTTACCGTGTTGGCAGTTATAAGCATGAAAAAATCTATCTTCCATAGGTGGTTGCTTTATGCCAAGCTCCATTTCTGTTAGACGATCCTAATGTAGGATTGATGTTCCCCGCTGATGCGATTGCACGAGCCAAACATTATCTTTCGATGACTTCTGGTGGCTTAGGTACGCTTATTATCCTGTTTTTCTCTAAAAAATACAGAAATTAAATTCACTAATAACAAAAACCGAATTTGCAATCACTATGGTTTGAGTCGCCCTTCATCATCTCAAAATTTTCGAACCAAATTAGCGATGTGTCATGTTTGGGACATTATTAAATTTCACAATTTACGGACAGTTGAATGTATTTTTTACCATCGACTATGGCTTGATCGCCTTTGGCTTGATCGCCTTTGGCTTGATCGCCTTTTAATTCTCTCAATTTTACTTCCTAGGTGCTTACAGTGATTCCCGAGGCCTTCCAGGAATAAGGAAGGAAGTGGCCGAGTTCATCGAAAGACGTGATGGATATCCAAGGTGAGAACAATAGATCTTTCTTTGCATATCTTTATCGATGAAAATTTAGTTTCTTCTGGTTTTGAAGATAAACTCTTACTCTCTTTGAATTACAGCAATCCAGAACTCATATATCTCACAGATGGTGCAAGCAAAGGTGTGATGCAGATGTTAAACACGATGATCACTGGTCCCGGAGACGGGGTAATATCTAATCCGTAACTTGAAAAACAAAAAAAAATCATATTTTTTATCGTATTCATCGATTTTATTGTCCCATGTTGTTCTATGTCTCCACAGATTCTGGTCCCTGTCCCACAATATCCACTTTACTCAGCCGCAATATCTCTTTGTGGTGGCTCTCTCGTTCCGTATTTCCTCGACGAGTCTGCAAATTGGGGTCTCGACGTTAACGAGCTTCGCAAGGCCGTCGGGGAGGCTCGCTATAAAGGAATTACTGTCAGTAAACTCTTATTCGTCGAATATTTACCGTTTGTAATTCTATATCGTAATTGTCATGTATCGATCTTGGTTAGGTGAAAGCGATGGTTATTATAAACCCGGGAAATCCGACCGGGCAGTGTCTGAGTGAGTCAAATTTGAGAGAATTATTGAACTTTTGCCACAAAGAAGGCTTAGTTTTGCTAGGAGATGAGGTATATCAGCAAAACATATACCAGGATGAACGTCCTTTTATCAGTTCAAAGAAGGTAGAACAATTTGTCATGTAATTCTCTCTTATTTCATGAGTTTTCTCTGTCATCTTATTTTGTCTCTCTTGCTTCTCAAAGGTGTTGATGGACATGGGGCCACCCATTAGCCGGGAAGTTCAGCTCGTCTCGTTCCACACGGTGTCGAAAGGATATTGGGGGGAATGTGGGCAGAGGGGTGGATATTTTGAAATGACGAACATTCCTCCTAAAGTATGTGCCGTTTTTTCCAACTCGTGAAGTAACAATTAGCTAATATTACGATTTCAGCGTACCCTCGACCCGGAAAAAAAGCTTTCGTTTAAGAATTTGCAAAGTTCTGTTACAACTAGGGGTGAGCACGGTCTGAGCCATTTGGAGATGAATCGGAACCGCAACTGTGAAACATGATGCGGTATCCGAATCCAGCTCTATGTTTTTAAACAAAGATAATAAATTATATTTTTTTATTATTGAATTTAGAACTTGTTTTTGAGTTTATATTAGGTTTTGTTTGGCTTTGTGCCAGGTTTGTTTTTACTGATTTTGAGTCATTTTTTAACTCAAGATCTGGTTCCAGTTTTATGGTTTTCAAGAATTGAAATCGGTTCTCGTCCAAACTAGTGTCTTGCTCTATGTTTGCCCACCCTATTTGTAACCATCTTCGACCAGATTCATCGAATTTTAACCATAATTTTCTCACGTTTTAGACGGTGGAGGAGATATATAAGGTGGCTTCGATATCGCTCAGCCCGAATGTTCCCGCACAGATATTCGTGAGTTCGAAACTGTGTATTTGCATGCAGTTTTTTGTATGTCAAGGCTGATAATTTTTCGATTTTAGTTGAGAAAATGATTTTTCTTTTCGAGTTTGTAGATGGGGCTGATGGTCAGCCCGCCACAGCCGGGAGATATTTCATACGATCAATTTACACGCGAAAGGTGTTAATTGAAATCTTGTTTTTATTCGATATGTTCATTTTTGAAGTACAGAACTTGAATCCGTAAAAAAATCGTCGAAAAAACTGACCCGGTTTCGGTTTTTGAGTGCAGTAAAGGGATCCTTGAATCATTGAGGAAAAGAGCAAGAATTATGACAGATGGATTCAACAGCTGCAGAAATGTAGTCTGCAATTTCACCGAAGGTAAGAAAATCGTTAACTTTTGCTCGAGATTTTATCGATTAACGGTCAAGTTTTAATTTCGATAATTGTATTTTTTTCAATCGATCTTAGGAGCAATGTACTCGTTTCCACAAATACGCCTCCCGCCCAAAGCCATCGAGGCGGCAAAAAAGGCCGGAAAAGTTGCCGACGTTTTCTACTGTCTAAAGCTTCTAGAAGCCACGGGAATTTCTACCGTTCCCGGCTCGGGATTCGGACAAAAAGAAGGGTAATCTCACATCGCGTAATAAATATCGAAAACTAAACTTATCAGTCTATCTGAATCTTGGTGTTCTTGTCTTTTCAGAGTTTTTCATTTAAGAACGACGATTTTACCGGCGGAGGAAGACATGCCGGGAATCATGGCTAGTTTCAAGAAGTTTAACGATGAATTCATGGAGAAATACGAGGACCATAAAGGTTACTCGAGGATATGACCGATCCGATTAGTATATCATTAAACCTATACAAAAGCTTTGTTTGAATGCAATTTCTAGCTTTGCTTTTTATATAATCCACTTTTTTTAGCTCATCTTTTCCTCCCTTTTTCGTCTAATTATTTGAACCATTTGATTTAAAGTAATTAAATATTCGTCTGTGAGCTTAATTACGTAATTAAAACTGTTAATTACTTCTGTTTTTGCTAATCCCGAGTACTAATTTTGGCGCCAAAATCCAAGTCAATTCCCCCTGCCAAAAGTAAATTTCGAATTAAATATAGTTTAATTCTCAATTGACAAATCCATACGAGTTAAATTAATATTTAATCTCAAATATATAGTTTTGTCTTGACTTAAATAATTAATTTATGTATTTTGTGGAAAATTTAAAATATTTTAAAATGAATAAATAAAATAATATTAAAAAGGAAAAATAGCTAAGAACAAGATGTCACTGACTGTAAAGCGTATCACATTCTAGCATGACGAGCCGTCTCTTACCTCTGAAACCCTCTCATTTTTCTCAGAACGACAAAGGAAGCTCTTTAATGGAAACAAACTAAAGCTCCTTTCGATCTTCCTTTCTCTCTCTATCTCTCTCTCTCTCTCTCTCTCTTCACTTTCCTGCTGCTTTCATTTTATTCTCTGCAAATCAATCCCCACCAAAAGCCTCCACCTTTATTCCCTTATTCCCCATCTATATTTACTCCATTTTCCTAGCTTTTCATCTTCATCTTCCTCGTTTTCATGGGGGTTTCCAAGAAGCTGCAAGTTGATCTGAGCCTGGACTCCGATGGGAGAAAATGGGTAATCGCCGGAATTCCGATGCGAGCTCCGTTGAAGCAGATTTACGTGAAGCCCGCCGGAAAAGCGCCGGAGATGACCGAGTATGAAGAGATTTCGACGACGCCGACCGGAGAAGACTCTAGAATTCGTGCTGATTTGATCTGCCCGCCTCCGCCGGCGAAGCGAAAAGCTTCGTTGAAGTGCAACCACGGCGGTTCGCGGCGATTTTTCACTCCTCCGGATTTGGAAACGGTGTTCATACGACGAAGTTGAATCATTTTCTGACCTACTTGTTTAGGTTTTTTCTTTTCTCTGTTAATGGATGAAGATTTGTAAAGAGAAGTTGTGCTAATAAGTAGACCGCCATAGCCGTAGAGCTTTCAGGCAACGAAGAAGAAAAGCCTGTGTTTTTTTTTTCTGCATTTTCCATCATTATTTGACTGTAATTCTCCATTGACGTGAGCTTCTGTTGCTTTCATTTCAACTGTTCAATCCCACGCTTAGGGCAAAGGCAAAACGAAGAAGAAGCCTGGGCTTGGAGGTCGAATCTCCATTCAAAAATTCTTTTATTTTCCAAATAAATTATACATAAAAACAATTTCTAATTAGTTATTATATTATTTTCTTTCTTTTCAAGAGTTCAATTTGCGAAGGAAGTAATTGAGGGGGAGAAACGGAGAGACCCATCACCAAATTCTTTGATATTTCTAATTTTTATTGTAATTTCCTTACAATTAAATTAAATTAAATTAAAAAAATCATTTTCAACGCCTAATAGTTGGATCTACAAGCATTTGTCCATTTCTCCACCCCCGCCTCATACGCCATTCTTAGTGAACAACAATGTTTTTAATCATCTGTACGAGCTTAGTTCAATTGGTTTAGAAATGACAGTGTTGGTTTCAAGTTTCACGGTTTGAAGCCTCACAGCGCAGTGTGTGAGTTGTTACCTCCAATGTAAGGTAGCTCTTTGTGAACGCATGTAAAATGACCCACATCTCTAGCTTACTGAGTCATCATAACTTTCTCCCTCACATGCTGTCAGGCCAGGCTGTGGAGACCCTGGGGACGAGAGATTTCGCTTTTTGGTATCAAACAATAATTTTAGTCATACCAAGAAAAATGACAAACCACATGAGGGTTTTGTCTTGACATTTTAAGAGAATCCTATGCCCATTTCTATTCTCATTGCTTAGCTGATTTTTGTTCAATTTCAATTTCAATTCTTAAAAATTATAAAATCAAATCTAGACGTGGGTAGTGATCCAAGATAGGATAAATTTAGCTTAAAACTAAATAAAATATAATATAAATTAAGAAATCAATTCTAAATCACTCAAAATTAATACAATATTGAACCAAACAAGAACCAAATCAAAATCGTACTGTATTTCATAATTTTGATTTTAATTCTAATTCATCGCAAAACCAACCAGACTAATACAATCATCTCATCCTTAAGCCATATCAATAAATCTAAAGCATGTTAAATAACAATGCCTAATTTTGCTCGTCATTGATCTTGTATTGTTTGGAGAAGAGAAAACTAATGATCTCTAAAACTACTCCAATTACCATATATTTCACATTTGCACTATTTTTCACAATCTAAAAGTGTACTAGTTCAACAAAGAATCTAAGAATTCACTGTCACATCTGGCTAGAAGCGTGTTAAATGCCCAGAAGAAGCTGATTTGAAGGTCTCGGGATCAGAGCCCTGTGATGCTCCACTTTTGTTGAATTCCCCACATGGGAAGTCCCCAAATTTTGATTTTTTGGAATGGAATAAATAACACAAACAAAACATCATTAGCACTGCAGTAGGGCTCATAGAGGCAAGAATAAAACAATGAACATGAACTGTTGATTTCAAAAAACAACGAATCTGCAAAGCAATAATACAAAGTTTATAAAATGAAATATTTCACAGAATTTATAACCAAATGTCCAAACGTCGTCCAAGAAAACGACCAAATAGGACTTGAACTTAGTTTCACGAAGAAAACATGGGTTTTGAGAATAGGGCAATGGAATTTGTTTCAAAGCTTGTGGAAATATCTCATACCGACTTTTCCGAAATATCCAAGATGATACTTGTCGAAGACAATCCGATGATGGCCCATACCTCCGGCGTTTCCCCGGCCAATGGGTTGTTTGCGGTGTTTTCGATTCGTCCATGGCGGCGCTTACGTGGCCCCTCTTCTTCCTATTTATACCAAAAAAGGCAAAATCTATCGCCACATGGCCCCTACACCCCGACCCGACAGCATGTGTGGGGGTTAATCACGGTGACTCAGCGGCCCATAGATGAGAGGCATTAACCTGATGTCCCAAGTAGCTACCTCAACATTGGGGGTAACAACTCTCACACTATGACAATGCAGACGTCGAACCTAGACTCTTTATATCAAATCTATCATCTCTGAGCCAACTGAGCTATAACAACTTCCTATTCTTCCTAAGTCTTGTCGTCATTTTCAAAGCTTGTGTAATATTCGAATTTCATTTGATGAAATGATAGGAAGATCCGAGCTCAATTGGGCCTTCACCCAGCCCACGGCCCAATTAGATATAAAAGTGTGATCTTTTGTGGTTAATATTGGAAAGGAGCATCTTGGGCCTTTACCCAGCCCAGTATGTATAATAAGTTTGTTTTTTAGTGAGTTGTAAATTTTACTGTATAGTTTTATTACAATAAATATTTTTTTAAAATATTTATAATTTAATATTGTAAAATAAGGGTAATGCTAGTTTTATACTATTAACATATATTTTTTGCATAATCTTTGATTGATAATATAAATAATTATTTTAATTTTAATACTTTAATTACTTTTAATTCAATCAATTATAACTAAAAGCAGATATTAAATTTAATTTAATTACTCAAAATCTAATTCAATTATGATAAATAAAATTGAGTCTGAATATATCAGAATTGACCTGTATTTCAGTTTTTAATTCCCTTAAAATTGGCCTCACCCAAACTATGCATGCCGACAATAATCACTAAATGTCACGTGATGTCCAGTCTTAGGCGGCGATGTACTAATCCTGTTTGGTGGGTCCCACCATGATACTTGTACTTCTAGCCAATCACCTTGAAGGAGAATCTTTGCCATCATGTGGTCCCCACTAATTTTTGGCAGCCAATGAGAAAACGTGGGTGTCTGGGACCTACCATAGTTTCGGCGGTGGTGAGCAGTGGTCCCCAGACTAACCGTTCACTATGAAAATCAGCCCTTAAAAATAAAATAAAAGTGGGCTCCACTTTCGAGCATTGTCATCATCCTCGCTGGCACCAAAGAAAAAAAGAAAAAAACAACCTTTTTTAAATTACACTTTTAATTATTATTTTGAAATTATAGTTATTAATTCCTTATTTTTATGAAATATTATCATAACCCTAAGTTTATTGGTACGTGACAATGTATAAATGATAACATTTTCGCAAATGGATCGATTTAAACACGCTTTATTTGCCCATTTGCTCGTGGATGAGCTCATAGTTCGACATGATTCTCCTCTTAGAGGATAACAATTCGAAAAATGCACGTTTTCTTTCCATTTTATTTGGGAAAGAGAGATGGAGAGATGCTTTGACTATAGAGCCTCCGTCCATGAACATATTCGATGAACATATTCGACACACCGTACTTTAATTTACCGAATTATTTGCTACTATAGAAAACGAGGTTGTATTATATTTTTCCAAAATGATTTTTCCTAATAAGTTGTGCTCTTTATTTAATGATAATCCATAATTTATGAATCAACGTAAGTATAACTCACTCGCTCATATAATTGAAGACTCGAAATACGCTAAATAAATAAATAAATAAAAAAGTAGACTTCAAGATGGAATATTCTAACGGGACCATGATTGTGAGCCCGTTAACATTTACGTAAGTTCAAAATTATTTACGTAAAATCAAGCTCTTTAATGTATTTATTACTCGAATTAAATCGATTAAAAGTTCACTTTATAAGTCGTCTAGATCCTCATTTTTCTTGATGCAAAAAATGTAATTGAGGATAATATGGTTAAATTACTCCCACTTTGTGGCCACAAACTTCTCCCATCCATTGACCCAACATTAGCTC
This sequence comes from Begonia fuchsioides, assembly GCA_003255005.1. Taxonomy (NCBI): domain Eukaryota; kingdom Viridiplantae; phylum Streptophyta; class Magnoliopsida; order Cucurbitales; family Begoniaceae; genus Begonia; species Begonia fuchsioides. The sequence continues at coordinate 19,392 of QAOC01031931.1, forward strand.
GAGGAAGAAAAAGGAAGGATATGGGAAATTGAAGCGTGTGAAGCACAAACTCTTTGAAAATGGAAAAAACTTGGAAGGAATATACTCTAAAGATAATGTCTCCTTTTGTTTTATTTTGCATCACATAACACAAGATCTCATTATTGAACATAATGGGAGCTATTTTGTGGACTCGACCTAGCCGCGGACACGGGCCAGTTCGGTCAAGTTTTTACTCAAGTTCTAGACCCGCCTACGGACCTATAATTTCAAAATTTTGAAACTAAAGTCGCAAAATTAAGATATGAGAAACATCTCAGATCAAATCAGGTATCACGATTCAATTATGATTATATTTAAACAATTTTTATTGTATTCGGTAAGGTTTCCAAATTTGGGTCAGGTTTAGAATTCTGTCAGAATTAACTAATTTTCGATCATGTTTTAACAAGGTTCGATTTTATTTTTTTGACACAGCTTGGTTCAGTTTTCATGATTGACCATGCACAGGAATTTGGCCAAATTTCGGCCACCCTTTATTCAATCCAAATAAATAAAGATGCGCAATATCTTATCTTTTAGGAAATCGAGAAACTACACGACATTGCAAAACAAAGCGATATAACATTCACTAATTAAGGCAAAATGTTTCCATATAAGGTCCCACCGGCCAAGGTGACGAGCCACCATCTTGTATCCATTTCGTTGTATTTTGTTCTTTTGCTTCATGTTGCATCATAGATCATGCAAAAACGTATCGGAGTGTTATTCACTAATATTGCAATAAATAAGATAAAGTTTGTTTATAT
>QAOC01031931.1:28401-101582 GCA_003255005.1 Begonia fuchsioides
GGGGCGCGTCTCGGTCAAGAGCCCCGGTTGCGTCGTGGGTCGGGCTGTCGGGTGCGCCGTGTCCGGGTGCGTCACGCGGGCTGCTGGATGCGCCGTGTCCGGGTAATGTCGGACACGGTCCGATGCGCGCGTCAAGGCCGGGAATGACCGAGCACCAAGTAACGGAGTGCTTGGGTCGTTCCCGATCATTCTCGGATGGTGTTTCCGAGATCAAGATACCTACAAAACGAGCAACTAAGTTAGTAAAATTGGGTGGGCTCGTTGAGGCTTGATCCATGATGTGCTCGGGTTGCACATCAGGCACGGATCGGATCTGATCCGATCCGATTTCTGTAAATCCAATAATTTATCAGATTATCGGATTTGATCCGATTAGCGTTGAAAACTCAAAACACCTGAATCCGAATCCGACAGATCCGATCCGATGGATCGGATTCGATAAATTGACAAAAAAAAAACTTCTCCCGATAATCCATCAAATGCAGTGCAAGAGCAAGCCTTCGTTAGCAAAAGTTGATTGTGAGTTTTGGAAACTGAAATTCGACAAAAGTATGCAATGATTGAACAAGAAATCTGACAGATTAAAAAAAAATACATGCATTCAGATTAAAAAAAAAAAATTATACCTCGACAGAGCAGCAAGGCGATGGGGTTAGGGTCGTCGGCGTTCGGAGTTCGTTTAGGGTCTGAGACTCGGAGGCCTACGCTGAGCTGAGCGTTCGTCGGCGTTCGGCGATAGAATTAGGGTCGGAGACTCAGAATCGATCGGATGAAGATCGATCGAAGACATTCAGAGACTCGGGGTTCAGAATCGGAGTTATTAAAAATATCTCAATCCGACAACAATCCGAAAATCGAATTGATTTTTTCATAACCTTACCGATTACCTTATCTGATCCGATCCAATCCGAGGATTGGATCGGATCGTCGAATGGGTCGGATTCGCCCACCCCTACTCAAAACACTCATATATATTAAAAAAAAATATTTTATTTTTTTATATCAAAACTTGAACTGCATTGTATTTAACTGTTCTTGTTCCGAATCAATTTTGGAACCATCACCATCAATTTTGATTCTATTTCGTGACCAAAGGGTAAAAATGACCAATTGAACCGAAAAAGCTACTGTCCGGCCATCACAGTGCTAGAACTGGAATCCGGAGAACGATGAGTGGCACTCTTGATATTAGTGGATAAAGGCAGGGTAAATGACAAAACACTTTGATGTGTTGGAATATAGGTAAAGAAGAGGAGGAAGAGCCACATTTCGTGTAAATGGTCACTTTAGCCCCTACTGTCTCCCAATGCGCCGACCAACCGAGTGCGTGGGGCCCATCGTTTTTCTTTCTTTTGCCCCACCTCCTCCTCCTTTGTGGGTCCAGTGGGGCCCACCTACATGCGTTACTTTCCCAAATAAATTTCAAATTTACCCTGTCTTATAATTTTTAATTAATTAAAATAAACTCTAATAAATCCTAATTCAACTTATTTGTTTTAGATTACGGTAAAAATCAAATCAAATCCCAAATATAAAAAATATTAGCATGCAAATAGTCGCACTTACATGCATATATACGCATCACAAAGATATACAGATGACTACATCGACACATGACAGTCTGCCATCGACACAAAGATATACGCATCACAAGTTTTACTAATCAAACTTGAATGTACTTAAAAACTAAAACAAACCCTAATCTCATCATTTTTTTTACGTTCTTCGCTTATTATCAAACAAGTGAAAAACGAGCGACCATACGAATGTTTTTCGGTGGTCGATGAATGTGAGGTTGGTGAAGAGCAAGATTGAACTAGAAAATCATTAAAAAGCTCAAATGCAGTTGATTCCTAAGTGAAGTTTTGGCCTTGTTCAAATGACAGATGGAATGCAAAACATAATACAGACAGAATAAAACAAATAAAATTCTTTAAGCACGCTGTAAGGAAGGAACAGTGAAAAGGGCTGTCTCTCTTTCATTATATAATTGATAATTCTTTTAATTAATTTTTAAAAAATAACATGTACAGGTCCTTGAAAATGTCCAAGTTTAAGGATTCGAAATGGAGGGTTGTATCAATTTAACTTGCGTCATGGTTGTCTTTCGGATCGAAGTTGGAAATAACTCGAAATTTAGGGTTTTACGAGAGTCCGAGGTAAATCCTTCTTTGAAATACATAAGAATTTCTACAAGTCATCTAAATTTGTTAGAAAACTAACCTAGATATGTAAAAGACTATCACATCATGTAGTGGGTAGAGCTAGACCGGACCGTGATCCGAACTGAAATTGTCGTTTTTGAACCGGTTATCGGTTCTAATTTTCAAAAACCGTGAAACCATGAATCGAGCCATGGATAAAACTCAATTCTCATTTACAAATCCGGTACAATCGATCAAAAACTAACTCAAATAATAAAATATATTTTATTTATACATGTATTTTTAAATATGAAACATATCATATAAATATGAACTGGCTCGTATTTTATTATTTCAAAAACCACCCTAACCCTGATCATGCTCTCAACGTTCACATGTTTTGAGACCAACACATAGTTAAATAAAGAGATTTTCGTTCATGCATGAGTTGTCAAAGCAAAACCATTATAGTTAGAGTACAATATTATCTGTTTTGGATCAGAATTTGCACAGATTTATTATTAGAGTGAGAACTCTATTAATTTTCACCCTCCCAACTAATGCAACATAGTGCACTCTCACTCGTTTGTGTTAAACTCTCACAATCAGCAAAATATCGGGTCCTAATTGTTTTCATAAAGCAGACGGTCAAATCCCATTCAACGATGGTAGTTTTTAAGAGCGGCTTATGCATCTTAAAGCAAATTTATAAAATAAAAGGCATGAATTTTAACGCGAAATAGGCAATATAGTAAGAACGAGATCGAAATGTGACTCTATTATATTGCTTGTTTGGTGTACTAATGGAACTATAATGTGTTTTAAGGATTAGGGTTTAATCATTAAAGATGCCTTTTTTAACACAAAAACACCCAAAGAAGAGAGTGGACGAAAAAAAAGGGTTACATCAATGGCAAACAATTCGAAAACCCTAGTTGATTCCAACTCTTGTCATCTTCTTCGTGTTGCAGAACCCTCTCTTCGAACTGTAGCCCTCAACTCAGGAGTCGATTTACTGAGTCGAATAACGAGTCGTTTTCAGCTTTTGATTTTCGTTTTGTGGGTATTTTATGTGTTTCTATTTGTCTTCTAGGGCACATGATATCCATCCCTGTGGGGTCTCTGTGTTTCTTCTTCAGCCTGGATTTTGTTGAGTTTGCTTCTTCTTCTTCCACAGCTGTTTTTGGCGTGGGTTGTGCTGAACCAGACATTTACCGCCATTGATGCGTCCTGTTGGAGCTTCTTCAGCTACAGAAACTTTAGAAAAAAAATTAGCTGTTCTTCGTATTTATTAGAGATCATTCAAGCAGCTTTTAGACTTTACCCTAAGTTAATTTTTTTTTTTAAATTATTAGTTATTTATAACTGACATAACATCGAATTATAAGATCTTGGTCGTAATCTAGGCACTATAAAAAATTAACATAAGATGCGACCGGAAGTAGAGAAAAATCGACATGAGAAAATTAGTTTAATCGCGACAATTTAATTCTTTAAGATCCATGATAAAATAGTGAGTTTGATATCCGTTTGATTATTATTTTTACGACAACTTCATTTTTCTTGAATACTAGTACTAATTTTGAATCAAGTTTCGGATTTCGCAATGGTTGGATTCATGAATTTCGACCACGCATATAACAATAAATTTATGTCGAACAATAACACGCGACTCAATTCCTCGAAACTCCGTCGTCATATGTTCTTCTCGACAAAATCAACGCTAGTTAAGACCTTAAACTAGGGGTGGGCGTGGGTCGGGTCGGGTCGGGTTTGAGAAAATCTTTACCCGACCCTAACCCTATAAGAGAAAAAAAAATTACCCTATCGGGTTATGATTGATAGATTACCCGTACCCGACCCGACCCTATTCTTATCGGGTCAATACGGGTCGGGTTATCGGGTCATCAACATTAAATTAAATTAAATTCATCCAGATATAAAATATCATTCAGCATGTTAAAATCTATCAATCAATAATACATATATATTACATCAATATAAAAAAATTATTCATCAAGCGACCATTTACAACATCATTCTAACACATCATTAGTAAAGACAACATTATATGAAATCTATTCAATAATCATCTGCTAGTTGTCGCCTTTAGGTATAAATATGTACAAACCACAATTTATAAGATCACTAACCTAGATGTGCAAGAAAGAATAGATCTCAAACGTTATAATTACAAATAATTAAGATATATTATTTCGATCATTAACATACAAAAGTTTCTGGTTTTTTGGTATAGTGGAATAGCTCGTTTGTGACTAAATCAGATAAATCAGATTCATTTTGAAATCATTTTGAAATCATTTTGAATCCCGAAAAAGAAAATAATTTATTCTTTAATTCTTAAGGAAGTCTATTTTAGTAAATGCACACTCTAAATCCTAACCACCTAAAATATGCATGACGTGCAAATCATAGATAGACAACTTCCGGAGACAACTAGATTAACACATCATTCACAAATTGGTTCAAACCGGATAAGATTTGCCTTGGCGTGGCTTCCAAAAGTGGTGGAGTTTGTGGGTATAATAGTATATGCTCCCTGAATTCAGACGGTAGACCAATCTGTGAATGCCCACCTGGGTATTCCTTGCTAAAACCATACGATCCATTCGGAGGTTGCTGGTCTGAATGGTCTCCTAGCTGCGAAGTCAGATTTGTGCAGTTTTCGTCACTGGTTAACATAGATTGGCCTTTAGGAGATTATAATGCCTTGAGTTCCTTCTCTGAGAAGAGTGCCTAGCCTCTTGCCTGAATGATTGTATGTGCGCCGTCGCCATTTACAGATTGGGCAACACTTGCTGGAAGAAGAAGCTTCCGCTCTCAAATGGGCGGAAGAACAATATGCTTTACGGAAAGGGTTTCATGAAAGTGAGGAGGGACGATTCGACGGCTTCTCTCGATTCGCCGTCGCCGGTAAACAGATCGGGAAACCAAGAAACGTTGAATCTTGCCGTGGCAGTGATCTTGGGCGCCTCCGTGTTTGGCAATTTTCTGTTAATCTCCGCCGTTTGTTCCGGGTTTTTCTTCGTCTACCGGAGGAGATATCTGGGTTTTATGAAGTCAGCTCCGTCGAGACGAATTTGCAGTGCTTTACTTACAAACAGCACGAAGAAGCGACGGGCGGGTTCAAGAAAGAGTTGGGAAGGGGGGCTTTCGGAAGAGTTTACAGAGGAGGTAAAAACGACGGGCGGGTAAAAACGGGTCTTGCAGGTCGGGTCGGGTAATTACCCTAACCCGATCCTAACCCGCAACTTTAAGGGTTTTTTCAATTGTTTTACCCGTTACCCGACCCAACCCGACCCGTATACGTCGGGTCGGGTAATTACCTGCGGGTCGGGGCGGGTTTGCCCAGTCCTACCTTAAACTACTCGAGAGATCATTTTTAGCCAACATGACAGCATATTTAATATTTCCAACACTTAATATCTAACTAATCCGCCCATCGATTTAGTTGGAGTTAGAGAAGAAATCCCCCGATACAACTATATCGATTTTAAAATTATAATCGTATAAAATCTCCCCGATTTCTTCTTTGGATAGATCCCGGAAATTGGAAAAACCCTAGCGAGAAAATGTTCAACATGTCTTTTCCTTTTGGGCAAGGGGTTGACATAACTTGTTGGTTTAAGACGGTAAACTTTGATTACAATTCTTCATGATTGAGATCAACTATATTCATCGAACAGTTTCTCTCTTTCTTTTCGACCGGGATATGAAATCATTCCGTTGTTTTTTAACGGTATCTCATGCATGATCAGATAAACGAATCATATGATTACTCGTCACCAGATATGGTAAATTATTTTAAACTTTGATTTGTTAAATTATTCAGACCACGACGTTTTAAGTGATTTTAACCTTTATTAAATGATAACTATGTTATATCAATAAAAGTAGGCACAAGGAAACAACAAAAACGCGATAAATACCAAATAAAAACAAAATAAATATGATGGATAATTCTCCAGAACGTGTGATTTAGGGTGTCTTTTGCTAAATCATGCACTAAGAGCCCACTAGGCCAGTTGGTAGAGGAACAACGACAACCAAACCCATCCCACTATCTTCCCTTTTTCCTACGCTGCACACGTGCGAGCTTCTAGGGTACAGATTTGTATTTTTCCACTTTGCTTGGTTGGATTATGCCACGTCTGGTCATCGTCGGAGGGCCACCCCTGTTCGGTTCACCCCAGTACCCGCAATCCAAACAATTGAATTGGGAAGTGCAAAACATTTGAGATTGGGAACTAACTCGGACCAAAGCGTGTTCTAAGATTTGTACGACATTAAAAATTATAAAAAGAATATTATTGTATCTTGGTTGGGTTTTGGCCGGGATGGAATCAGTTCGGGTTTGGGTAGGATTTTGATTGAGAATTAGGCAAAAATTGATTCGACTCCTCCCAAAGCTAGCCTGACCCACTGGTCTGAGTCTGTCATATCGCCAATAAATTCGTATGTCAATATAACAAATATATACATTAATAAAATAAAGCTTTATGTTCATATAACAAATCAGTACGTCGTTGGATTTGTACGTACAATAAAATAATTTTTAATACTTAGTAGTTACAATAAAATAATTATTATTATTTCATGGTCCTTTAATACGTACAATAAAATAATTTTTAATTATTATTTCCTACTTTTTAATACTTAGTAGTTACAACAACGTTGTGGGTCATCTCTTGGGTTTTGGATTTAACCCGGTCCTTTAAACCAGCCGGCCCAATCAAGAACTAGACTTTAAAATTGAAATTAGGGTTTTCTAGTGGTCAGGTGAATGCCTTGAAGACTTGGAGGGTTTGATTATTGCCTTATATAATGTTGTCCAACTACTATGACCTACCATTATTTGTTTCTAATACAGGTGAACATTGTTCAGGCCGGGCTAGTTTTGGGAATGAATCAGAATTGAACCAAGATCGAGTTTTAAGTGATTAAATTAGTTTTGAAATCAGTTTTAAGTTTACATTTGATTTTAAGTCGAATTTAATCTGATTGTGGATTATTTTTTAAAACACACCGGTTCCTGATTTCACGATTTTTTGAGTCCAAGACCAACAGTTCCGGTTTGGACCAAGATCTCAGACCGATTTTACCCACTCCTAATAATTAATCAAAAACCTTATCAGTTATGATCCTTTCATTAAATTTATCGATGCATTCTAGTTCAATTATCGACTCAATTATCATGCGTTGATGTGCCTTGTCACATGCGCATAGAACACGCAAACAACGTTACGTTTTTAAAAGACTGCGACTTACGAGACGTGACGTTAAATTCCACAAAGTAGTTGGCCGGAAATTAGTGCTATTAATGTTGGCATAATATAATGTCACTTCACATCTATGATGATTGATTAAATGAGCGTGACAATATAATTATAAAATAAATTTTATTCTTTCTTAACATAATGTTCTTCCCAACACTTTCCTATCGACCTTTTGGAAGACATGGACTTAGTCCGTCTTTCCTATCAACCCACTTCCTTCTCTCACCTTTTTTTTGTCAATAATAATAAAAAATATTCATCTTAATTAAAATATTCATCTTAAATAAAAAATATTGAATAAACATTAGTGAAAAATACAGCATGCCAAAATTAATAAATAATAATAAATAAAATGTTTAGGCATCTCATAAGAAAATCCGAACAAAACTCGGAGATCTATACGATCTCTGTGAGTTCTTTTCGATTTTTCTTTGTAACTTTTCTCGTTCAACTTTTGTCAATAAAAAATAAGTCGCTTTCAAAGAGCTTAAATAAACAACTTCACGTCGATTAGTTAAAATGTAGCAAAATAAGTTATTAATGAGTTAAATACGACAACTTATCACATATATAGGCATCAAATGCACGAGCTCGATGTCACATCTTTACGAGCTCGATAAACATAGGCTTGTGTACATATCGATATCGTGCTCGATGTTATCCGTCCATATTACTTGCTCCAATTTTAAATATGTAATCTTCAAGATTTGATTTTTACGATTGCGTAGTTTTGTCGTGTTTGTTTCGATGATTCAGAACAATTCATAGAACGTATGGTCACACACATAACATATGACTTTGATGTAACACATGATTAATGTCCATAAATAATACAAATTAAATAATAAATAAATAATACTTGACCGAGTTGACGCCGAGTTTTCACATGAATGAAGAGCTCAAACGTCATAAATTAAATAATATTTAAAGTTTATATTATTAGGGAAAAAATCAAGATTGGATTGGATCATAATTGAAATTGTGATCCGGTTCTGGCTCGATCATGTTTTTACAAAAACCGAACCAAATCGGACCACATGTATTCCTACTCGAGTAAACACGAAGAAGTGAAGGATTAAAGTTTAATAGGGACGAATATCCATGATCTAAGATTACCTAGACTAGGTTGAGTTGAGCGAGTCAATAAACCGCGTTGGGAGTAGGATAATAGCCGCAGCCAAACAGACCTCAATTCGTAGTTCTCACTTTCTTCGCTGTTTCTCCTCTGTTTGGAAAAAAAGGCTATAAAAGCATTCGATATTTTCGTTCGAAGATTATCACAAGGAGGGGCTTTCCGGTTTCTTGCTTAGTGTGATCTCTATTCAAGTCTGTTCAACTGCCGGCGGTTGGTTGGGACGGCTTTTCTTCTCGATTTCTCAGCCCTTGATTTTGTTTTCATTCTCTCGACCTTTTTTCGCTGTCTTTGACGTGCTTTTAAGGGAATTCTTCGGCCACTCAATCTCTCTGCGGATTAGGAATTAAGAGGCGATTTTGGAATTTGGGTATCTGAGAAGTTTGCCTTTTGTGGGGGCGAAATCTCGTCGATTGCGTTTGACGCGGTGTGCTTGTTTTTGGAAGTTGTGAAGTTTGATTTGGGGTTTCTGGGAATCGCCGTGTGCGGAGATTGGAGCAGAAGGAGAGCGGAATCGAAGTTTGAGCGAGAGAAAATGCGGTTGATTGCGAATGAAGGAGGAGCAGCTTATCTTTGCCCTAAAAAAAGAGATGATATTTGTGAGGATTTATGCGGTCAGGTTAGTCGATTTTTTTCCTCTTGATTTCTTCGAGCAGTTTTTTGTGAGTTCGTTCTGATTTTGAGTTTCGAACTTGCTTGATAATTTGTTCTTCTTCGATGTTTTGGAGTATTAAATCACTGTTTTGCTTTCTTCCCCATCCAAGGAAAAGTTAAAAGTTATTTTTTGGGGATAATAGTTCAGATGTAATCTTGTCTTTCGAGTTAGATTCTTCGTCTTATGAATAAGTTGAATTAATGTAAATTTTCTGTTTATTTTGTGCTCTGCCGCCGTTTGTCTCGGAAAATCTATTCCCATTCCCGTACACTGACATTCTGAGGTTAACAAAATAGAATCAATCCACAGATTGGAAAGAACAGTGATACCAACCTTTCTTCATCAATGTTGGTTCTTTTTGCTTGATTTAGAATGATGATTTCGATGGAGAATGAATTTTATTTTTGAAAATGTTTGATCAATTTAGTTTTATTTCCTAGTGGTGTTGAAATCTCTAAGTTAAATTATTTGTATGTATGCAGGAATCAAATCGAGGGGCAAGCATGTCTAGACTTCGCTGCTTATTTCGTGGATTTGATGTTAAAATCTTTCTACTACTTTTCGTTCTCGTTCCTCTGTTCTTCTTTATCGTCCATTTGCACGGGAATAAGGTCACATACTTTCTAAGGCCAATCTGGGACTCGCCCCCGAAGAAATTCAACGTCATCGCTCACTATCACGACAAGAATCTACCAATGGAAAAACTTTGCAAACTCCATGGCTGGAAAACTCGAGAGTTCCCAAGGCGTGTTTATGATGCTGTTTTGTTCAGTAACGAGATCGAGATGCTGACGATTAGATGGAAGGAGCTCTATCCATACGTGACACAGTTTGTTCTTCTCGAATCGAATTCTACATTCACCGCAAACAGGAAACCTCTTTATTTTGCCAAAAATCGGGGCAAATTCGAATTCGTCGAACCTCGACTGACTTACGGGACTATCGGGGGAAGATTTAAGAAAGGTGAAAACCCTTTTATTGAGGAAGCATATCAACGTCTAGCATTGGATCGTCTTCTCGGACTTGCCGGGATTTCCGACGATGATTTGCTGATTATGTCTGACGTCGATGAGATCCCCAGTAGACATACGATCAATCTTTTGAGATGGTGTGATGATATTCCTCAAGTTCTTCATCTTCAGCTCAAGAACTATCTATATTCGTATGAGTTTCATTTAGACGATAAGAGCTGGAGAGCTTCTGTTCATCGTTACGAGACTGGAAAAACTAAATACGCTCATTATCGTCGTACAGATGACCTCTTGGCTGATTCTGGTTGGCATTGTAGTTTCTGCTTTCGCCGAATCAGTGATTTCATATTCAAGATGAAAGCGTACAGCCATAACGATAGAGTGCGGTTTTCGAGCTACCTAAACCGGGATAGAATTCAGAAAGTGATCTGCGAAGGGGTGGATTTATTCGATATGCTTCCCGAGGAGTACACATTCCGAGAAATCATTGGAAAACTAGGTCCAATTCCTCATTCGCAATCGGCCGTTCATCTTCCATCGTATCTCTTGGAGCACGCTGAGGAGTATAAATATCTTTTGCCGGGTAATTGCAAACGAGAAGGGTGAATTATTTGATTGACGAATTTAATGTGTATATGTTCTTCCGTCTTTGAGCGAAACTCTCCACAGAGTGTCTATTCAAACAGGTGACGATTGGCGGTATTGCTACATATGCACAAAATTTTACCAATTCGAATCATTATTGGATTCTGGGTTTGGATCGAGGATCGAAAATTATTTTTGATTTTTGGGCGATCTGTGTAAATAAGTTTTTTCTATTCTTTTGGGTGATTAGATTTTGCTTGTTTACCAGATTTAGGAAATTAGACTTCTGTCTGCTGCTTCTGCTACTTGGGAAATTTTGTAACTTATTGATTCTTGAGATGTCTGTTTAATTGACACTTTTTTTTTGAAATTCTCGTTTGATCTTTGCATCTGATTCTTTATGCACACACGTGTTCCACAGCTTCAACATCTGTCGATTCTGTTCTTTGCTGCTGCTTTTTTTAGTGAAATATTAAAGTTAGCCCTTGCAAGTTTATAAAAGATCCATTAATGTTTCACCTTTAAATTTGATTTTTACCCCAAAAAAAAAATCTAAAAGAGAGAAAATTCATCCCTAAAGTAGTGGAGAAAATAAGTGTTGAGACAAGAACAACTTTTTCTCCACTAGGAGATAATCGTGCGCATAATCGTGTATCGTGTTATGGTCAAGTAAGCATAAGGGACAAGCCAAAGTGGTTCGACTTGAATATTGATTTTAATTTAATAAGAATTCAGATAAAATAAATATTATAAATAATTTTTTAATTATAATATATTAAGAATATTTTAATTAAAATTTGATAGGTTAAAAAATAAATTAAATATATATTAAAAAAATAAATTTAATATTATTTTTTTATAATTCATCTTAAATACAACCATGGTACCATCTACCATGTTTTTATATACTATTTAGGATCTTCTTTCGAGCCCTGAAACATCATTTTTTAATGGAAGCTCTTTTTATTGGCTCGAAAAACAAACCGGGGTTTTGTGTGCTGTGGTCAAATCCAAGTAATGTGTTTGAAAATAAGATATAATATTTGGAATTAAACAAAGAGGAAAGAGAATAATCTTTAAGGGTTGTGTCATGGGTTTGAAATTAGAGCCACCAAGAATCATTCCTCAGCATCAAAATTTGTTCCTTTTCCGCCATTGACGAAGATCTTTTTCTTACTCTTTTCTTTCTTGCCCTCAATTATACCTAAAATTTGTCTACAATGTTCTCTACATTACTTTAGGGAAAGATATTTTTTCTCAGTCATTAGGGTTAGGCAGAACCGAATTGAACGCATACCTTACTTTTTTAAAAATGTTGATATTGATTCGGCTCTATTTTAAAAAGTTGGTTTTTGCTAGCTTTGTTTTGATACCAATCAAAGCATAATCAACCAATTGAATAATAAATAAATAAATTAAAATTAAAAAATATTCTTTAATTTATTATTTAGTTTTAAAATTAAAAATTAAAAATCAAACCGAACTGACCCAACCCAAGGTGAGACAATTAATGTTAGTCTATGGCAATTAGAGTTTGATTTCAGGTTGTTTTTGAGTTCTTCATGACCAAAAATTGATCGGGTGGTTCATACATGAACCAACTAATATTTCTAAAAGAGTATATATAAACTTACAAATAGTTTGAAAAGAATAGGGCTATTTATTTTGCTGTCTAAATTCCATTAAAAATTAAAGAAAAAAAGAGGAAAAATCATCATCTCTACCACCATTGTGTAAACCACCCAATATGTGCCATAAAAATGAGACAAATACAGTATTTGATGGGGGGCTTCGGGAGTTTCAAGGTTCAATCCAACACATACTTTCTCTCTCCTAACATTATATGTTTGTATAAAGGCCAGATACTCAGAAAAGATATGAAAATTGAAGGGGTAGTTTAGTTTGAAATAAAGAAATGTAATTACAATGAAAATATGGATTTACAAAAAAACCTACCTCTACTTGGGTTGAAGCATATGGATCCTTCTTTGGTTATTGTCGACTTATTATCGACGTCACCATTAGCCTTTTAGTGTTCTGTTCGAGACTGGGGGAACGATCCCTCTTTCCTTGAAATACGATGCTTCTGCACTAGCGAGCCGGCTCTGAAACATCGTCCATTCCTTAGTACACCGTTCTCTCACCTGCATATCGCGTTTTTTGTAATAAACAATAAAAATAATGCAAACGAGAGAGAACGGTGAGAGACAGATGGGATAAGATAAGCTAGAGAAGACGGGTAAGGAAGCCCAAAAAAAAACTTACCCCTTGCCATGGTTGTTTCCCGTCTATGGATTGTCCCTAAAAGCACAAATTCGGAAGAGAAATCAAATCTTGGCAGTATAAATCTCACTAAGAAGCGTCGGAAAATACACGAATTGGGAGAGCAAGTCAAAACATTGTATACCTGACTTCCAAGTGAGGGAACAGCTTGGTGGACAATCCACTGAGTATCTACAACTCCTATTTTCTCATATGCTGGCTGTTTCAAGTTTTAACAGCATAGATTTATTATATGAATAAAGTTAAGTTTCCCCTCTTATTGTACCTTCTTAGAATACATGTTGATTTTTAATATATCTTCTTAGAAAACAAGCTGATGCGTCAAATAGTAATTAATATGATAAGTGTACTAATTGATTTTTTTTAGAGTAATTGAACTAAATTGTTGTTTGACAACTTAGCATGTATTTTAAGAAGGTACAATAAAAGAATAAAAGTAAACCGACTCTTATTATATTAGAGGTCACATGGCAAGAAAGACAGCCAAAAAAAAGTCAATGAAAGACTCACGTCTACACATCTTCTTAGGGCAAAATCAAGACCCCACCCATGGACTAGGTCATTCTGAAAACTCCATGACAGCAATGATCGTTAGAAAAACTAAAGATAGAAGCTTTGAAACAGTAATAGCACAGTTTACCTGGATCAAATGCCATACACATCGCCATGCATCTCGAGAAAACACTGGAGCCATGATTTCAACAAATCTTTGTCGAGGAAAATGAGAAGCGTGATAAATTTATGTACTATCAACTATGAACAGCTATGGAAAATCAAATGAGTATTTACTTACGCAGCACATGGAGGAAGATGTGGATCAGAGCACCATCCTGGTTTTTCCTCTGTTACTCTGGGAAAAAAATCCAAGAAAAAGAAACTTATACCATCGATAATAAAAAAATAGATTTGAATTTAAAGAAATTTGACAAGGTGCACTTACTTGTGAACTTCACTATCACCTCTTCTTTTGGTCATCTGCCATGTAGTTCCTCTACTTGGATCTAAACCAGGCTGTGAAATCTCTAGGGAATGTTTCCTTACTAGTTTTACATACCTGAGTGATCACTAAAGGATGAGATTTGTTCAAGGAAAAAAAATGAAACCTAATCAAACTTATTATTGCCAATACTCACTCTTCCGCATTAAAATGCTCAACCCCAAGGTCTTCATCCCAGATAAATATGTAATCATATGGTGCCACAATATCAGGATGTAAAAATCGCTTGGCATACCACCTAGAACATAATTTAAATAAAAAATCATTGGAATTTGTTTTCTGGTTATGGCAAAGAATGATTGCAGTCATCTCTAACCATTTAGTTTGCTTCTCAACACTGATATGAATAGCTCGGTTTGACCATTCATATTCACCCCATTCTGTTGTTCGACCATCATAATGAAATAGAAGAATTGTGAAGTTCTCTGAAAACTGAAGATAAGCATATCTATTACTACAAGAAGAATAGAAGAGATAAAGGTTAAGTGAGAAAGTCAGACCTTGCTCACTGCTCTATTAATATTTTCTCGTTGGTTGTAGCCAACAGTGAAGGTCACAAGATACTTCTGTTTGATAGTTAAATCCTGCAAATATCAAGTTGATACATGCCAATCCATTAATATAAAAAAGTTTACAATAAAGACATAAATGATAGCGTGTTCACTTTGTACTTTCTGGCTGCGGGAAATTTCAGAAATTCGTGGCACAAAAATTTCTAAATAGACACAAAAATAACCCTCTTTCTCAATTTCTCAATTTCATGGCGAATTAGGAAATCTAGACCCTCTGCATCAAGCGTTAACAAAATAAGGACTTGGGAGAAATGAAAAAAAGGTATATTCATCCTGCTAACAGAAACAGACACAAATATTTGAGTAAATGTTTTTTTCCATCCACATAGCAAGCCAGTAAATCGCGTAGAACTATATGCAATGACTGCATGTTTCATAGTGTTAGAGCTAAGATACAAACTTTTAGCAAAAACTTTTGTCACATACCTCACTAGGATTGCCCCATAATCTACGCAAATAAAAATCTGATGAAGCTGAAACAATTTCTGGTGGCAGTCTTTCTGCCCCTTTAGGATTGGAAGCGACCCAAATCTACAGTAACATCAAGAATGGAAATTTCTTAAGTGAAATTAAATAGGGAACACGTGCATTAATTATATTTGAACAAAAAAGAGAATCTTCTACAACATTTAACAGAATGTTCCAAGATTTTTCCACTACTTCCAAATAATAATCCCTTAAAATCAATGAAAAAGTCATTTTAAGAACGTTCAACAATGTTAGAACGTTACAGGAAAGTAAAAGGTCCAAAAGATTTCAAGTTTCAAGAGAAATATTGAAATGCATTTACCAAACTACTACAATCAATACTACCAATCATCCAGTGTTTGCTAAGTTTGTTAGCAACAACAAACTGCTTTCAGCCATGAAAAAGCATGAAATCAAATTCATTTTGATTAATGTAATAGAAAAGAAAAAACCTTCGCCGTATCATTTAAAGTTCGTGGCTGATTTGAATTTCCATCAGCTTTCCTCATAGAAGATGGAGCATTTTCAAAGTTTTTGTTGGCAAGGCCTGATCTTTTGTCATCAACGTACATGTGATCAACATTTGGGAAAATATTGGAAGGTAGATTCAACTGCAATTTTATAACAATAAAAATACATCATCACATTAAAATTGCTATAGACTTTTAATGAGAAAGTTCAAACAATAACAAGAATATGAAGTTTAAAATTGAAAGACCAAGAATTTTTTTAGTCAGAAAACCTTTGTCAATGACAACGTTGGGAATGATACTCCAATCAAGAAACCAAAAACCACTCCTAGAAAAGTTGAAACTACAAGCCTCGAGGAATCGACGGATTTTTTACAATTTGAACTGCAACCAAAAACATAGTAAGTACTGCCTAAGGAAAAAAGTAGATTGAAAAAACCAACCTCCGTGGGAGAATGCCCATTTATTTATAATATTCTAATGGTGTATCAAAGAAAATGATCCACTATAAAATCAGATCAGAGATAATCTGCAAAATTGAATAAAATTATGCTTTAGCATCTCCAAGAGAGAATTGTAAATAATTTTTCCATAAAAGTAATTATGAGCAAATATTTCAACAATATCGACAAGAAAGTCACATTGATCGAGAAAATTAGTTACGAAAATACAACAAATGTACTTGACTTCACTTCGATATTAAGAGGCGTGATTTGATTCAAGCACCAGTAGGATGTAGCACAAAATTAAGGTACACAAGTCATATCAACTTCGTAAAGGAAAGTTAGGTGTAATCTATCGGGAAGAGAGATCAAAATGACCAATAATTTGGCCCAAGGGTCCAACTTGAAGCGTAAACTCGATTACTCCAACACAATTTGAACACTCCAAGAAGTATATGGCACATCACTCGCTCTCAAAATTGGAACCAAGCTCAAGAAATAAAAAAACTATGACCTTGAACTATCAGAATTCCGTGCCCACAGAAGACGTGGCAACATTGCACACAAATGAAAAAAAGTCAAATAAAAGTGCTAAACTCAGGTTATTGAAAGCGCAGAATTACAAAAGAAGAACGAACAGTGAGACCAAATTCAGTCATTAAGAAAGAACATCCGGTTCGTAAAATCACAGTTTCACAAGTACCTGAATAAATCATAAATTCCAGAGCAAGATCCGCTTCAAATCTGTAAATCACGAAAAAAACTTCTTCAAGGCAAATAAAAATCTTCCTTCGTGATCTTCTTCTCGGATATGCGAGAGGAAAAGGTCGGGGCGAGCAAACGACGATTACAGCATAAAAAAATCGATTCTCAGAACAAGAACAGAATGGAGTTCCGACGACAAGATGGAACGGATTCAGATGCAAAAGACGAGCTGGAGATTCGCTGATCTGCACGTAAGATTCTTCAAAACTCCACTTGGCTCCTTTGATCCGAAGGGCACAATGAGAAATTGAAGAACAGAAGAGGCCCCTGTATTTATATAGGCCACTGAAAACCACCGGTAAAAGCCAATAATAATGATTTTTATTTAATTCATCACTTTGATTTCTCAACGCCGGCTTCTTTTTTTTATTATTTGTAAAATTGATTAAATATGGAAGTAGGGCCCGGCAAAACCGATCGAAACCGATCTCACCGGTTCGGTTTTTCGATTTAAGTCGGTCCAAAAGGTGATTTTTTTTTTTTTTTTTAGGGTAGTTAAGATTTTGCTGGTTTGGTTTGCTATCGGTTTTATTTTATTAGATCAATACAAAAATTATTTTTAATTTTAATATTAGCTAAACTTTGAAAACTCAAAACTAATTATATTAAATAATTTATATATATATGTTCGGATTATTTGATTAATCACATAAATAAGGTGAAGGGGACGGCGGAAGGAATCAAACAAACAAGGATGCGTTATGAGACGGCAGAGGAATGCGATTAAATTCAAACGTAGACTTGGACTGTATATAATTTTATTTATTTATTTATTTCAGTTCTAGGCTCTTACAAATTGATAAATATATTTAAAGTAATATTATAATGCCCTTTTATTCTATATTATTAAAATGCATGATAGTAAAGTTTAACCATGAGTATATAATTATATACATTTTTTTATTATTTATTACTGTAACATCTCGTTCTTTAAAAACAGCGGTAAAATTTTTCTTTTTAAAATATCGTTCAAAACTCTTGATTTAAAATCGTAGCGGAAGCGTAAAACATTAAAAACTATTAAAAATGTGATCTCATCATACTTATAAAACACGTCATAGAAATATATATCAAAATATCATTTCGTTCATTACATATCATAGATAGGCAATAGCACAAAATATTCAAGCATTGTTCATCGAACTACTTAACATAAGTTCTTAACTTGATAATTCAAAACAAGACAATTAATTCAAACTTCTTTTCATAAAACTTAATAAAATATTTAAAACTTCTTTCTTCCTTCATTCACGGGTCGTCACTCGGTTTCGTAAACATCCCGATCCAAAGTAGCGTCATTCACGTATCATGGCATGTGATGAGGACTAAATTCCTCATCCCGAACTTCATCAACTACATCACAAAGCTTAACTAATAAGCTTATCAGTAAGAAATCATATCACTTACATGCTTAAAATGCTCATTTTGGGCAGCTCGAGATAATAGACGGGCACAAGTAAGGGAGAAAATGACATTATATGGCCTTCCTTATGGGCAGCTCACAGAGCACCATATGCCCCGCTCGGAAAGACAGCCAATTCAACTTCACTCCCGAGTTTTCATAATCTTGATCTTTACTTGCTTGACATTTTTCATGCATCGTATGAGAGAATTCTTGGGATAGGGTATTAGCACCATATGACCTCCCTCGAGGCAGCTCTCCCTATATCTCATTCTCAACATACGGTTTAGCGACGTTTTGAAATCATGTTTGATAAAATACTTTCGTAACTTCTCTTAAAACATGATGCATGATATGAATGCATGCATAAGTTGACAATTTATCATAAAAATACATACTTGTGAGCATAATGTCATTCAAGCATTCAATGCACAAACATCTCCAAGATAATCATAACTTTACTTTTGTCATTCATTTCGTGTTTTACGTACTTAGACGTTACTTATAAGATACAAACGAAATTCAATGTCACACAACACCAATAAATCTCATATTATTGGGTCGGTGCACGGTGTCATGCACCCCAAATAGGTGTACACCAATCAAATTCTCAACATAGGGCCGGTGCACGGTGTGATGCACCCCAAAACAGTAATTATACGTATACATTCATATTATCTTATTAATCATACTTATTATGACTAAACTATGCATACAATTCCTAACACATCATTTGTGATGTAGGCCCCGAAGGGCGAAACACAAGCAATGAGTTTTTATCTCGTTTCCAAACTGAATTTCTATTCACTTTTCTTTAATTTCCTTAATTTGTCTTCAAGAACACCTTAAAAATCAAAATTAACTAAAATAAATATCCAATATTTTATTTCTGTTTTTCACCTAACTTTCGGGGCTCATCTCTTTCTATACTTATCCAAATTCCATGTAAATGTTATCAATATCTTTCTTATTATGTCTACTACATTTCATATGAAGTTGTGGCCGAATTCGTAGCTGACAACCCACTAAAACATACGTTTTCCAAAATCAATCAGTTTCATCTTATATTTTTGAAACCTTAAGTTTTCACTTAAAATCTCTTGCATGCACATCTATTTAACAATAATCCTACTATCTTGCTCTCCAATTTCATAAATTGAGCATAATAGTAGTAGAAATATGTACATAGACTTCAACTTTCACAGCTCAAACTTCCAAGACACATCTCAAGCTTTCGATACACGCCTTTGTACCAATTTGAGTACCTAACTCAAAAACTCACTCTCAAACACTCATAAAACTCATAAAATCTCACTTGAAGGTTAAGAGAACTCAGGACAGGGAAGAGAGAAGTCAGAAAAATGGGTTAGCAGGTGAGAGAAATGAGTTTTTAAACAATTTAAGGGGTAGAAGATGAAGAGTTTTCGGATATCATCAAAGAGCGGTCGACACCTTGTCGACACTTAAAACAAGGTATCGACCGGTTCTACACAAGGTGTCGACCTACCACTGTTCATAAGTCGACCTTTATAGCTTGAAAAGTCAAGGTCTTGACCGCTTGTGTCAAAGTGTCGACCGGTTTTCAAACCCGAGAGTTTTAAGGTGTCGACCGGCAATCAAGGTGTCGACCATCAGTTAAAACTTTTATAATTTTTGTTCTACGACTTAGATTTCTTTGATTCAAATGTCATTATTTTTCTTATTGAGTCTAGTTTAACTTTGTAGAAGACATAAACTTCAAATTCAGAGCGTAAAAGGTATCAAATATACGAAACACCGAATATCGTTCAAAAGTTCATATTTCCTTAATCCAGTTTTCATTCGTCAACTTCTAACGTGCATAACTTTTGCACCACAACTCCAATCGAGTTGTTCAACCTATAAATATTCTCCTTTTGATGTCTTCTATAATTTTTTAGAAGATTACTTTGTCACTTAAGCTCATTTGTAGCATGATAAAACAGGAAAACTGAAACTATTCAGTTATCAATTTTCAACCCAGTGGTTGTTACTAACGGTAAATTTTCAAAACTCATAACTTTCTCTACAAACCTCCAATTTCGTTGCAGATTCGAAGATAAAAAAGAAAATAATCATCTGAATTCCCAAGGACATATTTTTTTCCCGATACACGAGTAAAACGATTCAAAACAAGTCCATACGAACAATACAACAACTAGAAAAAAAAAAAGAAAACGACGAAGTAGAAAAAGAGACATCATTTTTTACGGCATTCGAACTTGAGGGGGATCGGAGGGTCAGAAAACGAGCCGCCGATAATGTGATCGAAAATCCATTTATTGGCAGCCTGAGTGAAATGAACTCCATCCCAATTGACGTAAACAGATGGATCTTTGCATGATTTCGCCACTAAAACATCTTGCCCATGAACTTTAATCTTCCCACCACAGCCAAGATGAATATTGAAGTTATATTTTCCTCCATGGCCACAGCAGGCCTTCAATGGCTCCTCAAACCCTGCATATATCATATATTATCTCATTTTTCCGCATCAAATCTCTGCGTTTTAAAAAAAATCGATACATTTGTCGATCATCAGTCCCATCGGGTCGGATTTCAAGACGATTTGATGATCGAAATCCTAGATTTATGATTCAAAAAACATGTTTTCTTAAGAGAGTGATGATAGACGAGCACCGTGTTTTTTGTGTTGGCTAACGAGAGCGTATTTGAGAGAGTAAACGTCCACGTATGTGATTGAAGAATCCGGCAAATCCTTTCGCAACTGAGTGACAGATTCCTTCAAGCCTCTGTTGAAGAACTGAGACACGTCGTTGAAAGGGGTTGCACATCCATATTCATCAATCTCAGAAGGTTTTACCGGGATTCTATCCAACACATAAGGAAGACACCCAACTGGACCTGTATTGTGAATCCAAAAATGTCTTCCTCCTTGAGAGTGTACATTCTGCATTCGACATGACAAAAAACCCGAAAATCAGCCAAAACTATAGTTGAACTGTTGAAAATCGAACAACAATAATCGGTAAAAAGAAAATAAGCTTAGATACACAGAGACATCAAGATTAGCGTGGAAATCTCTAAATGAAAAAAAAAACCACAAGCATCAAAGAAATTCACTAGTAAGAAAATCAAAATACAATTAGTTTTATGATTAAAGTATGAATATATAAAGAAATCTTAATATTGATATACAAGCCCGACCTAGTCTACTTAGAATTCGAGTCACATTAAATTCTAACGCAAACATTTCATTCCTGTGAATGGTATTGCCCGGAGATAATCGCCTACCTTAACCATGGTTTTGAACTGATCAAGAAGGTCAGGTACATAAGCTTTAACTTGGGTTGTAGACAAGTTCATAAAATAGCCAGCAGTCAAGTCGTTCTGACCAATATCAAATGTGTACAATCCCTTGGAGAAAGAGTCCTCTTTGGGCATCAGCTGCTCAAAAACTCCCCCTTCAATAAAACCAACACAAAAACAAATGAAACAAAATTCTACTTTCACAGAAAAATCGCAAACGAACAGATTCGGTTAACATACGATATTAGTTAAGTTCGAATATGCTAATCACATCAATTATATATATTCTGATAATCAAAAGCTTGAGGTTTATTTGTTGAAAATTCGAGCTATCTATTGTAAACGACTGACTCATCAGATCAAGATCTATGTCAAACGGGCAGAGTCAGTTAACATACAAGATTGGTTAAGTTCATTCGTGCATTTTACATGACGAATCGAAAACGTTAATCGCATCAAAACGTATACATTTTGATAATCAAAAGCTCGGGGTTTATTTGTTAAAAATTCGAGGTGTCTACTGTAAATGAGTGACTCATCAGATCAAAATCTAGGCACCTCGCTTCCGAGTGGTTTGGGATCTTCGACGGAAATCGTAGAACTCGTTGTACTGAACATTCAAGGAGATTGGACTAAATCCACTTTGTTGAAGAGTGGTGTTTTGAGGTCTAATGGTGGATCCTGCGGTGGCAAAGTTAGCCCCATGAGTGAAATTGCTTCCCACTGAGTCAAGATAGGCGCTTAGATATGGCAGTCCAAGGCTCTTAGCTGCAAATTCATTGTCGCACAAGATCAGACAATTTAAAAAACATTCTTGATTTTAACTATGAACAGTGATAAGCTATCTACTTGTCGTGTTTTAATCTTAATGGGTATTTATTTTTACTAAATAATTAGAATAACAGATGAAATTAACAAATAAATGTTCATTTATTTGCATTGTCGGTGGATTTTATTCAATGGGTAACAATAGTGACAAACCAGGTCCAAAAACTGTCATCAATGGCGTCAGAAATTAGTGGGTCCTAACCAAAATAGCAAAACTTGTTCATTGGGAGTTTGAATCTCTAAAACTAAAGCCCATTTTCAATTGCAGTGAGAATCTGAATCGAAGAGTAAATTACAGCAAAAAAAATTCGAAGTTACCGATGAAATCGATAATAAGTCGGCCATCGGCGTACCGGCCAGCAGGGTGGTGGAAGTACGTCTCGCCGGACGGGGGACCAGCCTGGCCGAAAACCGCCGATAATCCGCCGGTGTCGGAATTAGAGTCCCCAAAGTTAAAGATGGCCGGAAAATGACACGGGCTTCGTTTCCCAGTGAACGCCAAGCCAACGGAGAACGCAAGAGTAAGAGTGAGAGTAAGAGTGAACAAGGATTGCGATCCCATTTACAGAGGTGGAGAGAAACGAAAAGTACGAGCTCGAAAAAACACAAAAATGGTAGTTAAATAGACAGGCGTTAATGGCGATTATCATTGATTACGATTGAAGTGATCGTAATTGCATGAGATTATCAAATAATTAGTATAAATAATTATTTATGCACGTGATCTGCTGTCCTCGAGTTTTTCATTTTGGATTTTTGCACTTTCTTCGATTCTTTTTCCATTTACTTGCAGAGAGCTTTATGGGTTAAAGCTTTCCTCCATTAAAACCTCTGAACTGGTCCAGAATGCCGATTTAAAGATTTGGGTATTTAAAAAAAGCAAATTTTTACATGCCCAAAAATTCAATTTTGAATTTCGATCTGGAAATGAGTTTTTTTTATCTGTTCTTGGGATATGGATTGAGCAACTGAAGATTGGAAGCCCTGTTCGATTTCTGACTTTTCAGTCATCTAAAACGTGATGAAACTGAGGCTTTGGTGACGTTTTGTTGAAACAACAATTTCTAGAGAGAGAGTGCGATGACCCACCGATAAAATGACCAATTTAAGGATCGCTAGAGAGAGAAAAAGCATCAATAATCAACAGTAAAAAACCAAGCAAAAATAAGAAAAAAGTAGCTGAATTTGAGTTCAATATGAAATAACAAAATTTCTTATTTAACACCCAACAGGCAACAAATGACGTGAAATTAAACTAACAAAAGACCAATACAGACTCCTTGATTCCGACAACAGAAATTTAAAAAAAGGAATCTGGTACGAGGTTTCAAAAAACTAGGAAGAACAGATCAGCGTGAAAAAAAAAAGGTTTTTGCAGAGCCAGTAAATATTGGTGCTACAATTTCCCAGAGCCAAAAAAAAAAGAGTAAAAGATAAAAGATTTTCATGGTAAGTCAGAAAATATGATTCTTTTCAACGTACGTACAGTCAGAAGGGTGGTTCAAGCTTCACCATCTATCCCTGGACCTAGACCTGTAAAAAAAATGGCAGATATGAAACAAGAACATCATCAGATGAAGATTAAGATAGCACGAAATGTAATGTCGGGTGTTACTTTTTATGTTATTTTAATAACCTTTTATAAGCTTAAAAAGTTGCCAATCGATAGCTCAACCAATTGCAGAAGAATTTGTAAAAATTGAGAATCCATGAAATATTGACACAAGTTTCGATGAGATAAGCAAATGATTACTGCAAAATTGGTATAAATCTTTAGTCAAAACTAATACAAGACATTACGCTAATGAGAAATTATAAATACGCTTAGTTCCTCCAAGTCTCAGGAAATGAAATGTAGAGAGATTTTAAAAGTTGTTTTTGAAACTACTAAATTTAAAAACGTTAGTCAGATCTTCTATCCCAGAAGAAAGTATTTGTTCAAACATGGATGGTCATAAATTGAAGAGATCAACACCAACATAAACAGAGTCTGAAAAAGCTAATTAGTGAGCTAGAGCGCCACTTTCAATAGCTTTTCTAGAAATTTAATGGAACTCAAGCCCATAAATCTTTCCAGTTTTATGTCATGATTGATGATGATCGTCATAGAATCCAACAGAAGTTTAAGCTCCTAATTCTTTCCGATTTACGTCTTAATTAACAATGCCAGTAGTCATACTAAATGCAACAACCAAACTTTTAAATTCAGAAAGATAAATAGCACTAGGAAAAAACCTGCATCATAAACGCACCTCTCAGAGTCTCTGTTGCCCAAAAAACCTCCTCGCTGGCCTCCTTGAAATCCTCTTCTGTCATCTGCAGGCCTCGACCAAGCATCTCCTTTGCCACGTGAGTGAGGCCTATCCATTAGCTCGGGGCTTCTAGAATCTTTTCCTGATTGAGAAGGTGGTCTTTCGAGAATTGCAGGCCGACCAGCTCCAGAGCTCGGTCGTTCAATAGCCTTTTTCCCAAAGCGAACTTTGTCATCTAAATCTCGGATGAGTGACTCTAATTCTCTCTCTTTCATAATAATAATCTCTTGTAAGGTAGGCTGATCTCCAGAAGTCTCCTGCAATGGCTCCTTTTTCTCATTGGGTTTGAATTCGTCACCTAGTCCTTTCTTTAAATTATCTATCTCTTCTTTCAGTATCCTTCCTTCTTCTGTTTCCACCCTGTATTAGCATTTGTTCAGATTAAATTAAGAGCACAATAATTTGAAGAGGAGATCCACAGATAAAAAAGTTATACATTAACTGCAACAGTGAAATCAGTCCTAGGCATGGATTAAAATAATCGAATGGAACAAAACTTTAATAGTCAGTGTAAGAAAAACAAAGAGCAATACGCTTAAGAAATCTTAAGCAACATCAAAATGCATATAAAGAAAAAAGAGTTATTGAGTATGATATTCAGCTTCAATACCCTTAGGGTTCTTAATTCCGTTGCAGTAAATATTCCAGTCCCTCAAACAAGTGATCATAAGATGTCAAGATTGAATATGAAATTTTCAGAGTATTGAAAATTAAAATAGACATTTTCCACAGTTACATATGCGTATATCACAAACAGACTATGATGCATAAAAGATTATACACAATAGGGATTAAGAAAATTAGTAGGGAAGGCATAAAATACCTCTCAACTGCACGATGCTCCAGTTCGAGATCTATCTTTCGCCAATCTTTGCCTCTCTCCTCTAGCAAAACTTCCCTGGGCTTAGCATTTCCAAATGGGTTAACTTTTGGCCTTGGCTTCAACACATTTTCTATCCCCTGCATACCCTGGCTTTCCGACCTGCTTGATTGTGCACTTGAAGGTCTGCTAGAATGAGAACTTGTCGGCCTACTTGTTTTCTTTGCATCAATGTCTGAATCCAATTTCTTCCAATCCAACCCCTTCTGAGCCAGAACCTCCTCTCTTGGCCTTGCTGCACCAAATGGATTCGATTTATTTGTCTTTGGAGGTTCATTAATCTCAGAGTTCAGACCGGCATTGCCTTTTGGAGGATTCAAAATTAACCTAGGCCTCTCACGCTCATTCTCGTGAAATCCACCTCTATTCCATCGATCTGAATCGCCAGAATCGCGAAAACCTGAACCAAATGTGGAGGATCTTGAAGGAAAAGACTTTTTCCCGCTTCCCCAATAATCAGTTTCATCGGCCCGAGAAACTCCTCCCATACCACCACCATCGGGAGCTCCGTATCGGTTTTGCCTGCCTGAATCAAATGCCGGAAGTGATTTCTTCACCGACGCCCAGTTATCTACCTCGTCCGCCCTAGAAGGTTGATCAAATTCGGAAGCCCTAGCAGGACCTCGCCGTTCGTCATCGAACCCACCGTAGGATCTCCTTCCAACCCCCCAAGCCCCATCGCCATCGTCTCTGTCACGATTCCGACCCTGTGGCGGACCCGAACGTCCGTACGATGGAAATCCACTTCCATACCGACTATATTGCATCTCCTCCGCCGACCTCTCCTTCGGACCTGTAGGAAGACGAAGCATCTCCTCCTGAGTCAGACCTTTATACTCTCCAATCCCACCTATAGAGCCAGAGGCCACAGAAGTGCTCCTCGTAAACTCCGATAAACTCATCTTCTTCTTCTTCGTCTTCGTACCCACCGCTTCCTTAAGGCTCGGAAAACTCGGATTCCCCGCCTGAGCAGCCGCCGCGGCCGCCTCCCGTTCCTCGGCCTCCTCGCGCTCAGCCTCCGCCGCCCAAGCTCCGACGCCTCCCCAGGGTTTCGACATTGCTCCGATTCTTCCGATCAAGATCTACAATGATTGGGAAGGAATTGAAACCGAATTTGAACAAATAGATCCAATGCAGAGATAAATTTCCCGCTTCTGATACGACCTAAGGCCCCTCTTATGGAGCCGAGCTCAGAAAAACATGCAACGAAGAAGAAGAAGAAGAAGACTGCAGTTTAGAGGAGAGCAATTGCAGCAACGTTTTGTAGAACGGACGAAAATGGAAATTTTATATTTATACTCATTGTGAGGCTCTGGTTTACTATCTTATTTATACTACAATTTTATTTTATAAATAAATCAAAATAATTAACTTTACTCGAAAGGCAACCATGATCAAGAGGTTAAATCACGGTGACTCAGAGATTCAGAAAAAATATCTTTAATTGATATTTTAATGAGTTACCCTAATATTGAGAGTAACAACTCTCACTAGGATAGCGCAGACGTCGAACTTAAGCTCTTGTATCTAATCTACCATCTCTGAGTTAACTAAATTATGTCTGTGTGAGCTAATCAAAATTATTAACTAATCCTTATATTTGTCTTTTTTTAGAAATGATCAATCTAACAACCATAATATTTTAGATATTTGCCGTATTTAAACTTTTTTTGGGAACGAATATATTAAATTTGATGTAATTTTTATTTAATTATTGTGTCAATTATTTTAAACTTTAATTATATGTTTTTTATCTCATGGCTTCGTAGATTTTGCTTTCACCAGCGATCTCTCTCTAATTTTAGTAAGTAGAAAATTTCGACTTATCCAAAATTATCGAATCGTACAAATTAAAGAAGAGAATGATGGAGGAAGTAAAATGTAATTGTAACTGTAAATTATACTAAAATCGCTAATTTTAATTTGGTTTTAGTTTTAATTTTTAAAAAATCGTGATTTATGAGTCGATGTCGGTCTTTAGGAGTAAAAAACTTTGAAATCGAAACCGAGACCGTGGAGTCAAAAAAGTTATAAAATCGAATAAAAGTCGAGTCAAATTATGATAAAATCTTATATAAATCTTAAAATTGGTTATATCCGCCCAATTATTTAAAACTATATATAAATATAATAAAAAAATATTTTTATTTTTTTAATTATAAAATAAATTGGATAAAACTGGTTCTGGTTCTGAAAATTCACAATCGTGAGTTCCTCAATGAGTTTGGTTATGACTACCCTCTCCGGCCACGGCGCACCGAATGTGATCCATTTTGATATATTCTAGTGCATTAAATGTCGATGACAAATTGACATTAGCCGAACTGCCGCCGCAATGTCTGACCCAAAACTGAACCGGCCGACAGGCCGACCAATTCCAACGTCGGAGATTCCAAGAGTTACTGCGGATCAGACAAGACTGAGAAATAGCACGCCCTATCCCACGACAACAAAAGAGCTTCGCTTTAAAATGCAGCAAAAAAGGGAGAGGAGGAGGCAGCTCATGTAGACACTCAGCCGGACCCCTAAACCGGAAAATTAGACCGGAAAGTTTGAAATTTCACTTGGAGTTATACAGTTCTGCAAGGGCTTCTACATGTAAATTAAACTGTTTAGACCGGAAAATTAGACCGGAAAATTAAACCTTGTATGAGCTTTCGAAAACTATTCATCAAAAAACAGTTTTTGAAAATGGTTTTGTGTTGCTTTTTGAGTGAGAAGACTGAGCACAGAGTGAAACTCGAGTCGTTGATTATTTTGTCCGTTTGATAATTGGGTGAAGGTTTGGATCAGATTTTAATCAATTTTTAGTTCAATTTTTGTTCTATTTTTGCTCGTTTTTTTCACTATAATTCAGTTCCGGTTCCAGAGTCTTTGACGATCTAAAATGAAACCATGAACCGCGAGTCTTCACGAAGCAGAATCAAAACTATGAGGAAGCGTTTAAACATTTAAAACCATGATAATCCTTAAAATTAGTACATAATGAGATATTGTTATCTCTATTAAAATGATAGAAAAAATGACATTTAGTGCAATTTATGGAGCCTTTTTTAGTGCAAATATAATATAATTACTTGCTCATCATTTACCAACTATTTTCCTGATTATTTTACATAAAAAAGGGAAAATACATGAAGAAAATTCCTTGATCAATAAAGAATATAGAAAAATGGAATCATCAAACAACCTTAAAATTTGATTGAAACTGTAAATAAATGTAGTGTGCAACAAGAAAAAAAAAAAAGAATAATTTAATAATTAAAAACTATTTGCAGTTGAAAACAAAAAGGGCACAGCCATGTCCTAAAACTTGAATCGAAACCGATGTTGTCTCTCCAAAGTCTTGATCTGCCCAAACCTCCCAGCATTTGCATGACCTTAAGGTGGTTCCGATTGCCCTTGCCAGCTCCGATATACTTATCGTTAAAGTTGCAGAGTCATCGTTCATGTTGAACGAAGCCAGGTAGATTTCTCCTGCATCGAACCAAATTTAACGTTCATGTTGAAATTTGCTGTATTTTAGAATCGGCTAAAATCAAACAAATGTGAAATTTCTAGTCCGATTTGTTTTCGAACTCCTCTAATTTCTAACGCTTTTAAAAGATTAAGCGTATGAGTTATGATTAATTCATTGACGCTTTCTTAGCATTCTCTTTTACGGGTAGATCAATTTTCGACAATCTAACCTGATTTTCCCCCGGCCGACCAATGACGAAATCCATTCGAACCATTTTCGGCTGCAAGAAAATATCAAAACCCTTAAATTTTATATTAATATAAGCAAATATGCCATTGAATAAACTACCTGGTTTCAAATGACTACCTTCAGTTTGATGATTCAGTGCAGCGCACTGGCCTGAGTAGCGATTTACAAGTGTTCCATTAGCATTCAGATCCCAAATCTGCAATAAATAAAACCAATCTTCTATTTAAGATCTTGACTTTTTTCATATAGGAGTGATAATGGTTCTAAAACTGTAATTGATCAAAACCAATCATAACCAGACCAAAAAGTAATCCGAGCTGGTCTAACGATTTGGATCACTTTTGTACAGTTTTAATTTCACATACCTGGTTCGTTCTTCCCGCGCACGGAGACAGTGAAACCTTCGTAGATTCTTCAAAACCAAACCTGTGATTCCTAGACGTATCCAAACACAGCTCATGTCTGTTCGAATTGGATAAAAACAGACCATTTCGATCTTCCTCTCCATTTCTACAATTACAATGAACAGTGAAAACAAATTGTCGTTTGAACTTTGAAAAAATTACCAACATTTTGAGAAGACTAGAAAATGAAAAAAACAAAAAAAACAAATCTTACGATTTGTACGAGGGTTTCTTGTACAGACAAAACGGTGTCGTGTTCTTGCTCTTCCAACATACCCTCTGTGCTCTTTTTTGAACAAAAGAGAACCAGCCTGTGGCTCTAGGATCGGAGCAGGCAGTGATATTCATTGATCGTGAGCCGAGAACATGTTCTCGACCCTTTGAAACGTTCACTGTAGAAAGATTGGGCAACTCCAAATAGACCTGAAAATTAAAAAAAGATTAAAATCAGATTTATATTCTCTTGTCTAATAAATATTATAAATAATTATTTTAATTTTAATATATTGAATGCATTTTTATTATATTAATTATAGTTCAACATGTCAGCGTGTATAATATAAAAATATGCTTAAAAAATTAAACTTATAAAAAAAATTAAAACTTTTTAAATAAATTAAAAGACAGGACATGCCTCTCTGTTGTACAGGCTGTGAGCGTTGATCTCAAGTATTGTAGGTTTTGTGAGAATTTCAAATAGAGTTCCATCCATTTTGTTCATGTCCCCGCCGAACATTAGAGGGGATTTGGCCATAGCCCACAGGGTCATCTGCAGAATATAGGTGTACATAAGAGGAAGAAATAATGATAAATATCAATTTATTTCTTAAAATATAAAATTAATAACAATGAATATTTTGAATTTGAAGAATCGTTAATCCACATCTGACTTAGTTATAATTTGTGAAAATAAACCAAATTAACCTACATCTAGAATTTAGAAAAAAAATGTGACTTTAGGGTGTCCGATGCAATTATATTAAAATTTAAAGTGTTCATCAATAATTTTAAAGTTTAAGTTATCTGTTGCAACTATCACCAAATTACAGGGTAAATTACTATTTATCAAATAATTAAACTTGATGTAAAACTAAGTGATAAACCGTGAGAAAAAATGAGCTCTTGAACCTGAGATTTTTGTTCGTGGAGTTTGAGGTTGGAGTACCGATGAGGGCCCTCGTTGGCGGCTAATAATTTGAAAATACCAAACAAAAATAAAGTTGAAAATCGCATGAATTTCGCTGGAAATACGTATGATTTATGAAAAACATTAAAACCTGGATCGGTAAGCCATCCGATCGGCAACATATCCAGATCCGGCCATGACCTTCCGAGCAAACCAGCGGCTCCGATCATTCTAGCTGAAGAAAGATCTCTACAATATAGAAGCAAGCAATTTAATCACCCTTTGAATAATTATTAAATTATATTCTTATCATATTTTATTATTATAAGCATTAACAGATTTAGATCAGATCTAATTTTACATGAAATCAATTTCAAATTTTGAGCCAGATTATGATCAGATCGAATATACGACCACATTGAGTTCAAATCTAATTTTATAATACATAACTCATTGTATCAGATCTATTTTCTATCAAAATCTCGTCAGAACTCGTAGCTGTCACCCATAATAAATAGTAATTTTAGAGGGTAAAATTAAATGAGAAATGACAATAGTAAAAGTAAAAAAAATAAAATAAAATAAAAAATTGGTGCCTGGAAATATCGAAATGGGCAGCAACATCTCTCCAGGAATCCCAATCATCACCGGTTATACGATACATGTTCACCAGTCCCTCCACAGACTTGGCCATCTCCGGCGAGACTCCCACTCCCGGCGATATCGAATATAGTATTTCCCGGTTAAGTTGCCTCAAAATCTGCACATAATATCATTAGCTCTATTTCGAGAGAGAGAGAGAGAGAGAGTGGGAGAGATATAGAGAGAGAGAGATAGAGAGAGAGAGAGGGTAGAACATACATCTGATACAGTGGCTATTTCTCCAAGATCCAAATCATCACCAAAAACACAGTCATGTTTGACTGCAAGAACAACGAAAATACTAAAAAAAGTGAGTAAATTTGAATTAAAATGAAGAAATTCAAAAGATTATCGTATTTTTTAGCCAAAAACTTACCAAAATCAACACCCCACTCAGCATACTGAGTATAAAGCGATCTCAAAAAGGCTTGACCAGCCTTCAAATTAGTGTCGACACTCATGAAACCATTGTGCATCCATCCGCATCTCCGATCATCGATGCCGATTTCATTGACATACCACATTCTTCCATTTTCTTCGTAAGCCCTATTCTGAGAAACGATATTAAAAGCTTAATTTATGCGTATAAATAAAAGAAACAACGTCAATAACAATTTACACACTGAATTATAGAAGTAGTTGCAATAAATACCTTGAATTTTTAAAGACGTAATGAATGCCATGAACTTTATGATAATTGCAATTGACACCTTGTGATCGTATTTTTTTACTAATTTTTTTATGTCGGTCAACGCAGTTAGCTATTTTTGTTTATTTAGTTAATTGTAAGAATTTGTTGAGAAATGAATACGTAAATTACTATTTAATTAAAAAAATACAAAAAATATGGAAACTAGGGTTACCTTGGTGACGTCCAATATATGGTTTTTGGCATTCACAGCTTGAGTGCTTACTCCCCTCATTACGTGAATACCAAACTTGAGACCCATGTTGTGAACTTTTCTAGCAACTTGGGTGAACCCTGAGCCGTCCCGGGACGACGGCCACCGGTCCGGATCCGGGATCGGTCTTCCCCATGCATCGATGACATCAAACCCTTTCGAATCCGCGTTGGCTCCTTCCACATTTCTTCTGTACCATAGATAGTCCACCACAACATACTGCACCATTCATGAGATGAAGATAATGATTACGTTTAGTGGCTGGCAAAATTGATCCAACCTGTTCGGTTTTTTTTTTTTGATTTTTTTTATATTTTTAAAAAGCCGAACCTGCCCAAACCAAATGTTTTTGGGTCGGTTATAAATTGTGGTTGCGGGTTCGGGTCTCATAAAAAATCAAAACCTGAAAAGATCAAATTTGTCGAGCAGAAACCGACCCAACTATATTTGGGTTGTCTAAATTGTAACTGCAGGCTTAGGCCGGTTTTTGGGACTCAGCAATAAACGAAAACCCACAAGAAGTTTCGAGTCAGGTTGAAAACCGACTCGACCCATGCCCAACGTATTAACGTGATTTGAATTGTTTTTACCATCTGTTAGTGTTAGGTGTGTCGCCAAATCAACCAAACCAACTATATGGATTAGATAGGATCATATTTTAATTAAAAAAAATTAATATGAACCAAAACCAAAATTTAAAATCAAATTTAGATTATATCGAATATACGATCGTATTGATTTTGTATCTAAGTTTACAAAAGTAGATGGATCTCCAAAATCACAAGTCTGACCCTTACCTCGTATCCATCGGGAAGAAGCCATTGGGAGACGTTATGGGCATTATCCAAGAACTCTTGTTCGGAGATTATCCACGAAAACGAATCGTACGAGTTCCACCCTCTCGGCGGAATGCTAGCCCTCACTGCGTTGCATTTTATACTTCATAGAAAAAAACTAGACATCATCAGTTCCATTTCTAGAGAGAGAGAAAAAAGAGAGAGAGAGAGGGTACCTGTAAGAGAGAAGAGAAAACCAGAAGAAGCAGAGAGAGAGGAGGAAGACGAAGATCTTCATGGTAACACGGTGAAGTAAGAAGCAAGACAGGATAAAAAAACCAGACATTCTAAGAAGATTTATACGCATAATTTTACGTAGCCTTATTTAGAAGCATTGGCTTTATTTGGATTTATGATTAATTAATGGCACGTACCGGAGAGTCAATAGAGCTGTTGCCTTTTTTGGGGTTCTAGATCGAGATTCATATCTATTATTAAACATTTTGTAATTTATATTCAAATTAACGTGAAATTGAATTCAAAGAAAAGAAATTACATAATTTTCAATTTATCTTTTGAAGTAGAAACGTATCTTGTAAAGAATATCTTGAATTCTTTCCATTGAGGTTTTAAATTTACCATAATTTTAACCCAAGTACATTATTTTCAATGTGTTTAAGACACTAATTATAACTTAATAGGTCATAAACTACAATAAATATACGGTAATTTTAATGATGTTTATCAATTTGATGAATATTTAGTTAATTTACGTAATTTAACAATATGTAGAGAATTTTTTTGAGAATTTGTTCGCTGAGAATAAAATAATGTATCGTTTTTCAATTAATACATCGTACTCGTTCTATCAGTTCATTAGTAACTCGCAAAGACATGTATGTGCATGAAAACTTTGATATTCGGTCACATTTTAACTCAATGAACACAAAACTCAATTTTCGTAGTACGAAAAACTAGTTAAAAAGGTTACGGTTCGGAGATTCAAAAACCAAACGTGTTTGATAGATCGAACATCGTCTTTTTTGGACATTTGAGCTTACATATTTACATAGTTTCAAATAAGTATCGAGAAAAGGAGACAAAACTGCTAGAATTTGTTCAATTTATGAAGCAATCTACATCAGCATCTACACTAAAAAGATACGACTCTCCTGGCTTATCGATTTCCTCGACCGTCCGTGCTTCGTAGATTTCTCTCTAATCGATCCTCATTTCGAAAAACCGTCGAGCTTTGATTAGAAATTATTAATCTTTTCAGGCTCGGCACATGCAAGGAGTAAGAGGGTTCTCCCATATGTCGTAATTTGGAAACGTCTCTTCGGGCAAACCGGTTCGGGTCTGGTGAGTAAGAACAACATCTTCGACGAAAGGGGACCAACCCATGTAGGGGTCTCCAAACGACTTAGACATGAGCCCTTTGTCCGGTTTTATTGATTTGAGGCGATGGCCCGTGTACCGACGGGCTCCGATTATCAATTTAGCGAAATTGCCTCCATGGGTCATCACAAATACATCGGACTTCAAGCATACTAGGAAGTCTAGTGCAGCCAAGCTGGTGACGTGTTTTCGAAAATCGTCTAGTTCTTCCTTGGTTGTTAACTCCACTTTCGTAACCTGTCGATATCCGTCCATTACGAGAAAAGATTAGGAAAAAAAATTGAGAAAAGGCCCAAAGAAATCTTTGACTTGAATTTGTGTTCTTCTCTAGTTTGCATGCAACAAAATGCTTTAGAAATAAGCCAAATGAAAATAGCTGCAAATGCATAAAAATTGAGACTATTTTCATGAGTTCATGTCAATATCAGTTCCATTTTGAATGATTAACTATTTACACTTCTAGATCGATCAATTTTTTTATATCTCTCTTTTACATAGATTCTTTTAAGATTAAGCGCGAATGAAAAGGAAGCTTTACCAGATTCGGAAACATATTTCTGAGTGGTGCCATCCGATTCTGGCCGCCATAGACCTGACCCGAAGCGACATAAATTTGAGTCTCCTTCGGATATCCCATTGCCCTGAGAATTACAGCAACTTCTCCCGGTTCAAGGGGACATCGTCCTTCCTTTCGTTTCTGGAGTGCTAGTTGCCATAAATGCGACCCGTTCTGCAATAATAATCACAACGAAGAAGACAAACGAATCATGTTAAGTTCAAGGGAAAATGACATTTGCGTCTATGTTACCTTATATCTACGTGGCCATTCCTTCTTTCTATATACTGCCATGTTTGCTTTCTCCTCCCTCGTCCCTACAAAATCACAAAATGACAATCCAACCATCCCTTTCTCGAACCTAAGATGGAGGGCCCTGTTCAACGCATAAAATAGGTGTTGAAATAACAGAATTTGGTATTGGTAGAACTAAAATTCAGATGCCTATTTTACGTACATGTAGGGATTTGAACCACCAGTGCGGTTTCTCATCCTCGAAGCTAGCACATCTGCCATGTTCTCTATCTCAGGAAGAAATTTAAGAGCATGATAGTTCACCATGCAACGTAGTTTGTTGATTTCAGGAGGAACATTATCGTACCTGCATATTAAAATCATAAGTTTCGTTACACAAAAATGAAAGCAGGTAAATAAATAGGCACAGATGGCTAAAGAAGCGATGAATTACCCAAGTCGATCAACAAAAGGTTTTAATGCCATTATCTTCTTCTCCTTTACTCGCGGTAGAACATTATCAATGTAAAATTGTGCTGGTGCATACTTGGGAATATTCTTGACAGTCCTTCTGTTAAAATTAATTCATAAGGTATTAGTATCTAAAACAAACTTTTAATGTTAAAGGAGCAACTTCACATAGAAATATATAAAATACATAGAATTTTAATACAAAAAATCATGTCCATTTCCCATCCATGGCATACTCTGGATTGAAGCAAATGATGTTTCTTTTTTTTTTTTCTCAACCATCTCCTAAAGAGAAAGAGGTTCTTTTTCCACTCTTCCCTTTCGAATATGCCACCCAGATCCACAAAAAAGAATTACCTCTATTCGAACTGGTAAACATCATAGGTTTATAACTTATATACTCTAGAGCAAGCACAAGCTGTCATATATTACTTTTATGGTCAACACTCAACACATGGTAAAACAATAAGACTAGGTAGTTCAGCAATGCCCTGTTATTAATTAATCAACCATCATATAAGAAAATAATAGATGCTGCCAAACCTTATACTAGTAAATAGCTCTGATTTGTCTGTGAACCATTCCGGAATGTCACGAACAATCCTCACATCATTTTTCAAGTAATTAATGAAATGATCAACATCAAAAATATCCTCGAATTTCCTGCACATGTCACAGTAGAAGAAGGATGGAACATATTGCCTCTTTCGCTCAAATAAGTATTGTATGGATGACCATCAAAATAAAATTGAACAATTGACTTGCTACAGAGTACATTTTATCAACAAATGGAAACTTTCTAAGTTAGCATGTGCTATTATAGGCTGGGAAACCCAAATAATGAACAGAGAGGAATCATAAAGGACAGTTACATCAGCTTGATTAAGTTCCAGATCCTAGGTCAAACTGCTATCATGTTTAGGAGTTGGAGGTATATATTATGTCTCTTAGAAAATGTTTGAAACTGCAACACATTCTATCAGAAGAACACTTATAGTCCATAGACCTAAGGATGAATTTCAAAGCTTGTTATTTAAGTGAAATTCCTAATATCTCACGTTTGGTCCTTCCAAATCTGGTCCTGCTTTAAAACTGGCAATATGAGAGTGGCATTCAAAATTTTTGCTACAGCCACTGCATTACATATCTGCAAGAAAAATTATGCAAAAGAAAATCAATTTACAGCATATTGATTTGTGAAGTCATATCACTGTTCTAGATATCATTCCAGTTAAAACATCCTTGAATAAAAAAATTCAAACTGACAATTTAAGGTACATTCAATAATCCAGAAAATATAAACTTTCAAATTTTTTTTGCATAAATACTTCATATTTCAACTTATTGATGCATGTTCTTTGAAAAAAATGTCAAGAGGAATTCCTTTTAAATAAATACACATTCTTTGCCAAAGAAAGCTTTACAAATGAAACTTCATTTTGGAATTAAAAAACATACAGCAATTCTTTGTTGATTTAGACCACCCTCGGCATGTATAAAGATATAACCGTTTGTTTCATTTTCAGGAGGAAGATCTGCAGAATGCCAACAATCACATCAACATTATAAGAAGAGAAAAAAAATCAACAGACGAGGAACTGCTAGGTACGAAATTAGTATTATAAGTAAGAAGAAAGTAACTAGATGCCTCAAGAATTCAAAATGAAGAACAGTTCATAAAACTGAAGCATAAATTTCGTTCATCATCAAATACCCATAGTCACAATGAAAATGGCTCTATAGTAATTTTTGTTTATCAGCTGGCCCACCACAATTAAGACACTAATTCTTCTCTTTTTCTTCATCAAATAACTCAATTTACACTATTGCATCAAAGCTTCAGATAAAATGTCAGACTAGATGTAAAGTGTGAAATTATCATTTCCAAAAGCAAAATTAATAAGCATTAAAACAATAAAAGTCAGAATGATGGCTCACTTGGATAAACATGCTGAAAAAAGAGGTTTGATAATCACGGAAGATAGTTAATTCTTTTCATTAATTTAACAGTAACAGATCCCCAGGACAAAATGCAGTAATGTTTACATAACCACATAAAACTACTATAACAAACTTAAAGAAGCAGGTGCATAATCATCCAAGAGTGCCATCATATGGAATGAACCCAACGGTACCTGATATTTCACCATCATGACGTTCAGCACAAGGCTTCCAAGATACAGTTGCAGAATAAGGATTTTCCCAAAGAGAAGGAGATTCCTTCACCTAAACATAATGCAGGAAAGAGATAAACAAAATGCTCATAACAAAAATACATACAGAAGGTTGAGTGAACTTACAGGTGGACAATGAAGAACAATGCCATCTTTTCTACACAAGTAAGGAGCGTTCTAAAGTGAGAGAAAAAAGTGTCAGCACAACTAGTTGTGATCGCAAAGCAGGTAAAAATATACAAACGTCAATTTTGAATTCCTTTCCATCTAAACCTAATGTCATATACTTAGCGCCAAGCTAGCAGTCCACTGAATAGAAAAAAGAAGAAGCTTAAACAGGCAGCAAGTAATGAAAAACAAGTTTATGCAAACATGGAAAAATATATATTTATCTGCATGAATTGTTAGCTATCTTTATTTTTCTCTTACGCTATAAATACATACATATTATATATTGTATGAAAAAAACAAAACTTTTTTTGCGCATTTTAGTGCAAAGCTAAGCACCGTGCATAGAATTTTCGAACATCTGATTGATCTCTGCAATCATTCTATCTTATTTGGTAAGCTGATTTTTCTCCTTTTTAAGGGCAAAAGACTAATAGTCTATCATTTCTATTTCTTATCCACATTCTAATCTTACAATCATCCACATTTCATCGGCAATCAACTACAATAGAATATCGATAGAAAATGAAACCAAACTAAAATGCAAAAAAAGAAACTGTGAACTCACCAACCGATTGACAACAGAAAATATCGAGATCAGTCCAACAACGACAATGAGCAAAATCACAAACAGAGAGATCCTGGAGCTGTTTAGCGAAACCCTAGAGTCATCAACAAACAAACCGTGGAACCAGGAGGACTGACGGTCCCGATCTTTCGAAGAATGACGATCGTGATCATCGTCGTCGTCGTCGAGTGACTGGCGCTCGGAAATCAGAGGCGATGAGTCGTCCTCGCGAGTCAATGGAGAAGAATTGGCCCTGGCACCCATCGACGCGGAATGGCGGAGCTCCGCCATAGGTCGCTTCGGACTGTAAGCCAGGCTTATTCCGGCGGTGATTCTGTATCGCTGGAGGGATCTCTCGCGTTTTCAGTCAGTTCGGATCGACTTTCTAATACCGATCTGGAAGCGTAGAAATGAAATTACACCTTTCTTAGGGTAAAATTGTCATTTTCATATAAAATAAAATAAGTCTAAATTTCTAATAATTCTATAATTATCTTAAAAAATAATTAACAATTATCGATGGGAACTTTAAACTTTGAAAGTCATTAATCTAAACGTTAAATTCTATTTTAATTTTAATTAAAACTTTATTTTTATTTAACTTAATTATATTTTAAAAAAATAAAAAATTTCAAGAAATCACAATATTTTTAACCTATTTATCATCATTAATTGATCAAAATATATCAATTGTTAAAATAAAAAAATGATGGTAAAGTTCAATGTTCTTTTAAAATTTTATAATATTATAGCTAGATGAGTAAATTGAAGTTAATAAAAATAAAAATATAATTATAATACATTTTAAATAATAAATTTATTTTTTGTAAAAATGACACTTAAACAATACTACAAATTATATTTAAAAAAATTATAATTAAAGACTTTAAGAGTGTCTTCGTATTTAAAAAAATTATCTTTATTTTAAATGCAAAAAATATTAATTTTTAATCGATATCAAATATGAATAATACATTGATAAAAAAACACATAAATTTACCAGGTCGGTATAAAATCTCATTCGAATGGACGACGAAGTGTGTCCGAATCAAGCTAATATCAGCAGTTCAATTCTCAATTTTCAATGGTTAAATTAAAGGGGCAACTTAACATAGTGATCAAATCTCGATATTAAACTCGGCTCAAACCTTTGAGTGGGTAATTCGATCTTTTCTCGACCAATAATTAAATCAATTATATATTTTTTAATGAAATTAATTATCATATATTTGTTTTAAGCGAACCGAAATGGGACTGGCCTGTCTGGTTCGAGCCCACGAGCTTCCCAAATCCAACATCTCTCATCCCAACCATTACAGACCAGGCCCAGGAGGCCGAAGAAGACGATGCGAGCTTAGTAAAACATTGCGCGAGAGAAGGGGTTATCGGGGTTTAAGAAGCCGAGGGGCTCTGCTTTGTTCTTGCGATCTAATAATGGCGGGCTCGGTTAGGCTTCGATTGGCTTTTGAAGAAGGTCATCTTCTTAGCTCTTCACAAAGGCAGGACGGACTGCGGCGGAGCTGGATTGTTCTAAAATCCGATCAAAACACCATTTTTGAACTTGCTTCGTATATAATCGCTCTTTATCGTCTTCACGATGCTTGCCCTGATGGACTCATCCTTTCCGTAAGCGCATTAATGCTTTCGTGAATCTTACTCAGATGGACTGATGATATTCGTATCACTTCAAAATTGTATTGAATGGGGAAGCTATCATCTCTTTCTACTATCTGGATTTCTTTTGGTTATGCGTTTTGGAATGGGGTGTATATTGGAGAGATTATCATCAATTTAGTTTATCATAAAATGGGACGGGCAACTTAAAGCAAAATGCACATCTATCGTTTATAAGATATCCATACTGCTCGCACAATAATTTCTAGTTTCTTATCTTACACTCCAGTACATTTTATTTCTGTAATTAGGCTTCATTGTTTCAGAGCCATCTATAAACAGGATATCAGAAAAATAGAACTTTACTTACTGGAAGAAAAGAAATGTCGTTGTCTTATTGTGTCCCCCTGTTTTTTTATAAGATAGTATGTATACCTACTTTATTATTTTATTTTTTTTGTAGATGGATGACTTTGTTTTACCTCCTTTTGAATCAACTAAAATCTTGAAGGATAAGGACATTGTCAGGTTAGTTTCTGAAAAAGGGGTGCTGCTTAATACCATTTGCCTATCTAGCTAAATATCTGGTGATTAATTCTCCTGCATGACAGTGTTAAGAAGAAGGGTAGCCGTTTTCACAGGCTGGAAAATGTGAGAAATCGTATGCAGTTGAAAGAAACTGAGGAGATGCAATCCAATGAGGCAGGTGTGAGACTGCTGGAAAATGAGGAGTTTGAAAAGGATTCTAATGGCTACAAAAACGAAAAGGAAGATGATGAACTTGGCCAGTTCGAGGATGCTTTGCAATTGAAAGAAAAAACAAAAAGTAGAAAGGTTTCTAAAAAGAGAAAGGCCCTGAAAGTAATTTCTGGATCAAAGTAAGTATTTATATCTCATCTAGTTTATGTGGGTTCTGGTAAAAAATGCTGACATTGTTCATATCTGGGGAACTGTCCCCATGTATCCAACGTCTCAATGGGTCAGGAAGATATCTTTGTAGCTTTTATTTATTGCATTTCAATGTCGTCATTGCTAGATTTATTTTTTTTTATTGCATTATTATTATTTTAGTTGTTTAACTTATGCTGATAACAAAATAAAAGAAGTCAATAAAACCTGCGCTGATAAGATAATTGTCTAGTAGGACATCAAATATCACAAACATGAACCTCTGGAAAAAAAAATATTTGTTCACAAATCAATGTTTGCCTATTGCTATTGTTATATTTATAAAATGCTCTCAAATGTCAGTGTTGCATTTGTTGTACAAGTTTATATTTCCTGCTATTAAATATGTCTCAATTCGCCTGCATTGAAAGCACCAATTCTTATGATAAAATGTCAAACTTATCTTTCTGAGTTCTGGCCCATGACTGGTACCCATTTTTTTGGATACAATCAAAATGTCAGGATAAAGAAAAGTAAGCATGCTTCAAACAAAGCATGTTCAGATAGTTCAATAGACATTCAACGTGCTCATACAAAGCCTTCTGAAGAAAATGCTCCTCTGGATACTAGCCTTGGAAAAGAGACTAAAGTTCTGAATGAAATGACTTCCAGTGCTGACAGTGATTCACCAAAACACAGCACTCCCGAAGTTAACGGACAATGTAATGACATTAGTAAATCAGGATCCAGTGTCAAGAGGTAAATTTTA
The DNA here is from genome assembly GCA_003255005.1 of Begonia fuchsioides. Classification (NCBI taxonomy): domain Eukaryota; kingdom Viridiplantae; phylum Streptophyta; class Magnoliopsida; order Cucurbitales; family Begoniaceae; genus Begonia; species Begonia fuchsioides. The sequence continues at coordinate 70,293 of QAOC01031931.1, forward strand.
ATATTTCTTATATATGATAATAACTATGATGTATTATGTGCTTTTTGTTCCAGAACTTTCATCTGTTTTTTCTTTGCAGGCTCAATCGATTTAAAAAGCAAGGTGTGGATTTGTCTGATACTGCCAATGGAAGTATAAAGGTTTTCGTTGCTGGATTATTTTTTATTTTTTACTGGCTCTTTGGAGATTTTAGCATTCTACTATCTGATAGTTAATTACTTATTATGACTTATGTGAATAAATAATAATGCATCCATCGTCACTTGGATTAGCAGTGATGCAATTTACCTATTTCATCTGCCTCTTAAGTAGCCGGTCTTATTAAAATATCGTGTTGTCATTGCTGATTAACCGACTAGTGAAGAAAGTAAAATAAAAATTAGTTTCATGTTAATAGCAAGATTTTTTGATGAATTTATGTCCAAATGATAAACTTGTGTTAGCGACAGAGTTCAACAGCGGTAGCTCTTCACTCTATACATATATTATTTGATATAATGATTTCAGGCTCTAAGCTTTAAACATCTTTCACCCTTTTTATTTATATCTTTTACTCAATAATGCATTTGTCTTGTTTTTTAACTTGAATTTTTTGTTATTTCTATTTTCAGCTCCCTAGTAGAAGTGCTCGGCGTAAAAAGGCAAAAAGGAAATGGTTGAGGGAACAAGTCAAGGCCAAAAAGGAAGTGGTACGAAGTTACTTGAATGACTTTACTTGATTCATAGGTTCACTATTGACACGCAGCCATTCACATCAATGTGCTGGGATTAAATCATCTGAAATATTAGATTTATGCTCTGACTTCTGAACTCTAAAAGCCATGACATGATATGACACTACACAAACATGTCTAAGCGGTGTGTTTCAGAAAATAGATATGGAGTTGCCTGAATATTCATGATTACAATATATTGATTTTAAATTGAAAAATTAAAAGCATTTATATTTTCAGGCTGAATCTCAGCATTTGCCATGGCACGTCCTCATATGTCCAAATTTAGAAAAAGATTCTCCTAAAATTGCGTTTTTGTGTTTCCTGGCTTTCTAGTTAAGCAACTATGCATGTTGCTTTCCAATGAGTAAAAAAAAATTCAAATGCTATTGAGATCTGAATTAAGGGTAAATTTAGAAATGGCACATTGACCTTACGAAAGGAAGCATTTAAATTACTTCTTTTGGTGACTCCTGTCTGATGAATGGACTTGGTTAAAACTGGTAATCAGCCAGCACCAAAAAAAGATGATAGTAAGATTCCTGACGAAGAACAATCAGTTGAGGATACTGATAGTGATGCAGAGGATGACACAGTTCCCATTGTTATTAGACCAGGACATATACGATTTGAGCCCATTACAAAAGGTTTGATGATTTTTTGATTGTCTTTGAATTTTTACTTGTTTTAAGTTGGATGAAAATGAGGTTGGCATCTCGTATCTATGTGCAGTTGGGTGACTTTTAATGTTAAGAGTTAACTGATAAATAGTTTCGTTTTAAGTAATGATGATTCTGAAATGGCCAGTCTTTGGTTTCTCTTTTCATTGCAGTGAATGCCAATGAAGCTGTTGAACAAAATCAAAATCCATGGGTACTCCCTGTCTGTGGTTTAACTTCACCCTTTTTTGAACCATGAAGTCCTAACTATTGATATATATTTGTTCTTCTTGATGTTTTAGGAAACCATGCAGTGGAATGGAATAACCAACAAAAAACGAGGTCAAAAATGGGGCAAGGAGAATTCCTCATCTAGTAAATGGAAAGATTATGAATGTTATAAGCATGATGCTTTCAGTCAACCAACTACTGAATCTGATCCATCTCCAAATGCGACTATTACATTTGAAAAGCTAAGATCTTGTACAAGCACACCTAAGGTTTGTTGTTAATGCTCATAAATGCCATTCCTAAATGTTTGTCACAACTAAAATTAGGGGTTGGCATGAGTTGGGTCGGGGTTTAAGCCCACCTGACCCTTTTTTTTGGGTTCGGTTTTTCTGTGAGGCCCGAAACCGACCTGAACCTGCAGCCCATCATTTTTGCCCGACCTAAAAAATTTCAGGTTTGGTTCTGATTTTTTTGCTTTAAAAAGATAATTTATTTAATTAAAAACTGGAAATAATCATTTTTATTAACAAAACATTGTTTATTAGGAAAATCATTTTTATTGGGTAAATGTCAATTTATCACGTTATAGTTAGATTCCTAAATGTCAACCCAAAAACCAAAAATTCAAAATAACCTTCAAAACCGACCCGAACCGAACACCCAGATCGATTTTTCCCAGCCCTAGCTAGAATGTTAATTTGCTTTTTGTGGATTGTAGGCAGGCGATATAATTGCATATAAGTTGATTGAGTTATCATCTACATGGACGCCTGAGCTTTCTTCCTTCAGAGTAATATCTTATTCTACAATCTTACTCTTTCGGGACGCAAAGTATCTGGCATGAATCATACTTTTGCTTGCAGGTGGGAAAGGTTTCGTGGTATGACTCCAATTCTAGAAAGATTATGCTGAAAATGCTTCCAGAGTATCCATTTGCTTTTAAGAAAGAGATTGACGATACCTCTGCAGAACCGCCAGATACAACTCCATATGGTGAAGATGGCTCTTTAAAGGTAATTGATCTGCTTGTTCTAATTTCCCGTGTTCTTAATATTTCATGAAAACTAAGCTGTTGGCTGAATACAAGCTTACTTAGCAAGTGGATATATATATACTGATAGTACATCCAAAATAACTTGTGGAAGTGATTTAGTATATCCCTACGAGCAATCCAGTCTTGTTTAATCACCAAAAAAAATTCTCAAATGGGGCATTGATTATTATTCATAGGCGATGGTCAATCTTTGAAATAAATGGTTAAAAGTATCATCAGGTTTGAACAAATAATTGTATATTGTTATGATCATGCAATGATTCGCGAATAAATATGAAGTTCTACGGAGCATAGTGTTAAAAAAATGTGCACATACTATTTCTGTCTCTGATTCATGCAGATAGAATACTCATCTCTTGTTGATGTTCGCATTGTCAAAGAAGGAAACTCAAACAGAGCTGGTGAAGGTTCTACTGACGATCAAATCGCCGAAACGTGTTGGCATAACCTCAACCAAAATGGGGAAAGGTCAAAGCCTGCAAATAATATGCATGGTAATTGATTTCGATGTTGAAATCTGCTAGGAAATCGAGTTGCAATTAAACATATATCTTCTTTAATTTTCGTAGAAAATGGGAAAGTAAGTGTGTGGGACGAAATCAGCCTGGCGTTGAGTGCGAAGAAATCCCAACTCTCATGAGGATAATAAAAATGTAGAAGTAAGAACAGGAAAGAGTTCATGGAGCTACAGAGCTTTGACAAGCGCTCTGGGTCCAACAATGGCGTTATTAAGAACCCAAAATGAACTATAAGGTACAAATTCAGTCGGGTATAACTCTTAATATCATAAAAATCCTTGTTTTGTTGATTTTTACAAGATTATACTTTTTGTGAAGAGCGGATTAGAATATCTAGTATGGCCTTGAACTTATCAGCCTCTTCATATTCTAGATATTATGTAAAAATGAACCAGAATTTTGTCAAAAAAGTGCATCTTTTTGTCACTGTTCCTGTCGTTAGATCTGCTCATCAACAATGAAATGCATTGATTATTGAATCTTGTGAACTACGTTCAAACTGAGTAATGTTTGTGATTTTTGTACATTATCTGGCATTAGATTGGGCGAGGCAAACAGATTTCATGCTGGGATTTACAAGGGCATTCATAATTAATGATCGATTCTATCCAATTTTCAGAAATAGAGTTGAAATTGAAACAACCAAAACAAAATAGGGAAAGAAAGGGTTTGGCCAAAATGGTTGTTCTTGGTCTGATTAAACATTTGAATTTTATTTTATTTTTTTAATTTCTTTTTTGAAGTTAATAAGCACAATGAAGAAGGCATAGAGATTAGAAACGTACCATCTATCATTACAGGTTCAAACCCAACACCTTAGGTGCTCTGGCAGATAAAAAGGGTTTCAATTAGAGATCTTCATAAGCTTATTCTGAACTGTAAATTTCTACCTGTTTACAGCAGGTTTCTTTTTTATGTACATATATATATTAATGCTTCTAATACGATAATATTAGATCGATCTTGCAGATAGGAATCTCAAAGATTCATCTTGGAATCGATAATATGGGAAAATCATCACTTTCCGAGAGAACCGGACAAGGCAGGAGAGTCCAAGCTTCTGCAATTATCATTCCTTTTTTTCAAATGTCAAACTGTTCAGGTGCTTTAAGAACAGCTCGGGCTCCTCCCCTTCTCGTAGTACCTGCATCGTCGAGTTAAAAAATGAGACAAGTTTTCAAGGGTGAAAATCGAGATTTCTACAAAAGATTTAACGAAAAGAGAGACGGGTTTTATTTTAAATTACCTCAGCTAATCTATCGATTAATATTTGTAGCAAACAGAGACAGTAAACTGAGAGTTTTAACGTTGTACCTGTAAAGATAGAGCCTGGTTTGTCAATCCCATGTGGTTAATGAAGCTCTGTTTAATCATCTCCAACTGAGAATGAACACTATCACAAGCTTGATTGTCTAAATCGCGCCCCAACCAGAAAAATAGCCGAAAATGGTTACTTTCGCTCAAGTTTTCGTCTGGGATTAGCAGCATATATGCCGATTTAGAATCCAAATTGGAAAAACGAAGCATCTCGATCTTATTCATACTTGGCCACTGGTATAAAGCTGGTGTCATCTCGTCCGAGACCATTTTGCTCGACGAATATCGTATTTCGGACCATCCTTGTTCATTTCTGCTCTCGTAGGGCCCTTTACTGTAATCGTCGACTTCCATTATATCATTGTGTAAGCCGGGCAAAGAGAAAGACACGGATCGTTTGATGTTATTTCTCCGAATCTTCGATGGTTCTTCGATTGTTGGTAGTAGCATACGAGGAGGGGGATTACTACCTCTCCGTTGTGCAATCGAAGGCAAAGGTGGAGGCCCGGGCCGGAAATATGAGTCGTCCAACTTTGAATTATGATCGTTAAATGTTTCTTCATAGTTCAAACACGAACCATCGGATAATAAAGAATTCTTACAAAAACTCGAGTCGATCACGTTGATGCCAGCTGACATATGTTGCTGAGAAGAAAGGTATGATAAATCGGACCAGTTAGATGATGAGGGTGAAAAGCTAAAAGAACTCGCGTAATCGGAGTTCGATGGCGAAAGAGTGGGCGATTTTGAATCGAGTTGTGGACTACTGCCTGAAGAACAATAGAACGAATCCGGTGAGCCGGGGGGATTCCGGTTATCGGGAAGAGACTGCTCTACTTCTTCGAAAATATCACCTATTCGATCCGGGCTGTCGTTTAAAAAACACGCGAACGAATCCGGTGAACCGCATAAATACGTCGTGGGTGAGAAAGGTGGCGATGAAAGATCAATCGGAGAATCGTCCCTCTCCATTTCTTCGAGAGTATCGGTCATATTCGATTCATCGCCAGTTGATTGAGGACCGCAATTCAACACAGACGATTCGAAAAATTCTTTCATAATCCCATTTGCTAACTTTCTTCGTACCCGGTCCCACCCATTTTCTCTCACCGGAAGACAATTCTCCGATCCCGAATTCGACACAGCAAAAGGCGGAACAACACCCCCGGAAAGCGCTTTATGAAATATTTCGAAATCCAAATCATAATCATGAACTCTTTTTTCTAAAATTGGAGAAGTTTGTTCTTTCTTTTCTTTCTCTCTGTCAAAACCATCTTCCAAAATCTGCCCACTTGCAAGAGCATCCCAAAATCCAAACGGCTCTTTGCCTTCTTTGATTCTCATTATCGGAACATTCGCTTTCTCATATCGAACGAGCTGAGAGGCTGCCTTCATAGCCATATTTACCATTTCCAAACTGCATTCCAACCCCTCCCAAACGTAGATGATCGAAGGAATATGCACAACAAACGCCCCCCGAGAATCAAGTCCTTCCAATCCCGGACGGCTTAACAATTTGGGCACCAAATGCAACGGATCATATGGAGAATGTGGAGCCATCCGATAAATTCTCAAAATCGAATTTGGACTCGCAGGCACAGCATGAACCCGTTTTTGGCATTGAAGTAGTTGACAAGCGAATCCCATGTTCGGGTTTGTGACACCTCGAGCTGCCTTGACGTATTGAAAGGAATCTTCAAAGCTCTGTCCCTCACTCCACATAAGATAGGCAATAACGAGCGAGGTTGATCTTGAAACTCCCTGGCAACAATGAACGAAAACCCGACCATTTTGCTCTCGAACATCTTCAAAGTAATCAAACACGTCGTAAAGAATGCTCGTAATGTCCTCCGAGGGGCTATCTTGCAACCAAAGAGTCTTGTACACAAAATCACTTTTGAAATACTCAAGACAGACAAATCCAACACAATTCAACACATGAGTGATCTTGTTCTGTTTCAAAACCTCGATATTCTTCGCAACAGCATCGCTACCCAAGTATACATGTTCCACGATTCTCGAACACTCCTTATCGAAAAACGCAAGCTTGTCCTTCTTAAACTGAAACTCTTTCTCAGGTTGTGTTTCAGAATTTGAGCACGGTTTTGAAAATCCACTCGGAGTTTGAGGTTGTGGCCATATCCCGAGATCATCGCAGCTTGCCTTGGGCCACTCCTTGAAATTCTGTCGAGTGATCGAAAGCGGCTGAAGGGGCGGCAAGGAAGACCGGGCTTTACTATTCGCCTGCCGAGATGTAGGATTAGAGATTGGATCCGGCTTCGAAGGCGATCTAGCCGTCCAAGAAACAGACCGTAAATAAGCTTTCCGACCACTACTATTGCCCGAAATCCGGCCCTTGGTTTCTTCTCCTAACATCTCAAAAACCTCAGCTAGATTCCAAGAAAATCAGATACCCATTAAAGGATGCTTCAAGGAAAGAGCACCAGAACCAGAAAATTAGATGATTAGCACATACATCTAATTTTGAAATTTCAGCCCCACTCTTCCACTATTATCACCTAAAATCCTTGACTCTCTCTCATTCTTCTCGCTGACTATTTCTCTCTCTAAAAACTGCTATTTTCTATCAAGACAGAGACGTGGGAAGAAAAATCAAACATGAATACGACCCAGTAAAATTCCTAGCTTCAGCTACAAGTGGAGCGAAAATATTCCACTAATAGTACAAAAGAAAAAGAGCAAGAAAACTCATACAGGGGGTGAGATTTGAAAAACAAAACAGAACTTGGTTTTGATTATTAAAAGCAGTCGTTTTTTATCGAGGGAGACTTACCTTCAGACCACAAATGGTCGCTCTGCTCTGTATTTGAATTGCAACAAACCTTGAAAAATCGAAACTTTTCCAATGGAAAAGGAAGAAGGAAGATGAAAATCAAGCCCTCAGCTCTAAGCCCATATAAAACTAAAAGCATGGTTAGAGAGAGAGAGAGTCAAAGTGACACGTCAGCATGGGATGGCCATAGAAAGCATGCATGGTGAGTCTTGTGAAGCCATTTATATCTTTGAGAATGAGTTTTCGATGGGATGCTATGAATGACTCATTTATTAAGTGGTGTGAGTGGTGATATATTTACTGCCTTTGTTCTTTCAGACGTGACAAACCAATGTGTATTGGCCACGTTGCAGCTTTTGATTGGTTTATATTTTGCTGAGCTACCCTAAGAACCCGATTACTTATAATTTTCTTTATAAATTTTCATGACAAGGGTGATTTTTCTTTTTTTTTTTCAACTTTCACTAATCGGTTATTGTCGAATTCTTTCACTTCGAGAAATTTACGGCACAGTCAAAACTTTCCAAGAACTTATGATGAGTTCTCGAGCTCGAATCGTTACCACGGAAAGCTCATTGGTTGTGTGTGCTTGGATCTCGAGAATCAATATATAGACAATATCCAACATTAGTGTCTAATTAGCATCAATGTCTAATTACGACACCAAACACACGTGCAACTCGTAACTCTTGGTAATGATCAGAGTCAAAACTTAGCTGCCACCATCTCCGTCTTCTATATATTTTTGGAGCTGACCCATCGACCAGCTTATACAGATGTTAAGATTATTCTAAACAGGAGAGAGAGAGAGAGAGAGATTCAACACATAAGCCAGTCAAGGAAAGGCTACATTAGTAAAAGGAAGAAATTGAGAAGCGAAAATTCAAATTGATTTGCTTAAAATGGTCAACAATGGTGGGCAGGCAGGATCTGGAATAAACAACTCACCATCTTCCTTAGCTTGCAGTGGACCAGCCCGGTTGAAACATGGTTTAAGTTTGGTTAGGATAGAATTGGAACTTAAAATGGTTCGGTTTTAATTGAGAAGCATAGAAAATGGTTCGGTTTTCCTCAATTTGGTTTCGATTATTGGGTTCGATTTTTTTCTATTTTATCTCTTAATTTTTTTAAGAATTTTACGAATTCGATTGGCTGGCCTTGGATTCCCTGCTCGACTTTTAGCCTCGAGTTAAGCAAAAATGTTAGTTTACAATTATTTGCATTAGTTGACTAGGCACTTCCATTTTTCCATCCAAATTTTAGGCCGGTGAACTATCGTACTACTTGAATGCAATCAAGAGATCGGGGCTCACTCTCGACGGCCGGAATGTACAGCAATTGTTCAATGATTCATAAGCTTAAAAAAGATAACTTTCCTTGTATAAAAAGACTCGCATAACCAGCGTCTAAGTTTTGAAAATATACAAACTCATCGTTGACGACGCTACAATTTCTAAAAGTTGGTTCATGGGTTTCGACTTTGTCAGCGTTATCTTGGTTTCGGTCAGTTTAACAATACAATTTTACACCAAAAAAATTGAATTTGATTTTGTTAGGTTAATACCAAACCGATACTCAACCATAGATTGCAGCTCGCAACTTGGCTTTTGGGCCTCGAGGTAAGAAAAGGTCGGTACACGATGATCGCCCACCAAGCCGTCTCGGTTGCTAATCAACGAGGGAAAACTCGAGCTTTCGAAGATTCCACTTTTCCATCCGAATTTCAAACCGATGAACTATTGTACTACTCGACAGTAATCGAGACTTCAGAGCTTCCTCTCAACGACCTAAATACAGTAAATGACATTAGTTAGAACAATCAAGTTACCTTAAAAAACCAAAAATCTTCGATGGGTTTTGATTATTTACCTTGGTTTGTCACTTCAAAGCTGCAAGGCAGTGCATCTATGCCTATTTCCCCCAAGCTTCCATGGATAGGCAACTTGCACCAGCTTGGAGATCTCCCTGTTCATTCTATGCATAGTCTCTCCGAGATTTACGGCCCGGTTATGCGTCCACATTTTGGCAAAATTCCCGTGATTGTAATATCGTCAGCCGAAGCAGCCAAAGAGGTCTTAAAAGTTCACGATGCTTCGTGTTGGAGTCTACCGATAATGGCTGGCTCAAAGAAGCTTTCGTACAATTACGTCGACTTGGCCTTTTCATCTTGCGGAGATTACTGGCGACAGATCCGTAGATTCTCCATTCTTGAGCTTTTTATCTTTAATCGAACCGAATCCTACCAATTCATCAGCTGGCTTTAGCCCGACCGTACGCAAGAAACACCTCCCATACTTGTCCCTGTTAACTATGATCACACCACCTAGGCAATCCAAAGTTTGAATTGGTCATGTCTTTGTTTCACATCTGTAAAACTATGTAATAATAAGAATCAAGCAATCTATAAGTTCAAGATCCTGAATAAAAGATAGTCCTTTACCTCCTGTGAGCTCGGATCGGATGACCATCGACCCCTGGTAGAAACTCGTAAACTGTGTCCAATCTGCATAGTTATTTTTCTAGAAAACCAACAAGAGGTAATTAAGAAAGAATGCACGCTCGCATTTTAAGTTGCTTCTATTTTAAAAGAGAGAAAACAAAGCGATCTTAAAAAACGGGGGTACTATATGATTATTAATTTCTCTTCTAATATTAAATATCACACTAAATAGAGACATTCGCCAGGTTGTTTTCCTTTTTTCTTGCTAATCACAGAGTATATCAAAGAAGAGGCTCGGAAAGCTCCATCTCGTTTGAAATTGGTTGGCTAATTTCAGATCGTTGAGATCCTACAATGTCCAAGCCAAGCCACTGCCATGGCCAGCATATATATCTCGATGAGTTTCGGTCTCTTCCAGTGTCTTCCCTGTTTTCATATTCGACAAGTTGACGCGTCAACTCCTCAATCCGATCCCGTAGCCTAGATGCTCTCATGTCTGCCAATCTCAATGATTTCTCAGCAGCATCTCTTGCTGACATGGCAGCAGATGCAGTCTCTTCTTTGAACTTGAGCTTCTTCTCTGCCTCTATCATGGCCTGTTTCTCCTCTTCAAGTTCAAGCTTAAGTGCTGAGAGCTGCGAATATAAAATCAGTAGTTACAAACTTACAATTAAGGGTGGGAAAATTGGATCAGAACCGCAAAACGGACAAGAACTGCTAGTTTTGGTCCGGTTCCAGTCCTAATTCTTAAAAACCATGAAACAAAAACCTGACTGTGAGTAAAAAAACTCAAAATCGAATAAAACCCGATAAAAAACCGAGCCAGAACCGGATAAAGGACCAGTCCGTGCCCACTTCTACTTACAATAAGTTTTGTAACCAAGAACAACCATTGATTGATCACAGGTCTTGTAGATGATTCTTCAAAATGTACACAGGATTTACTGGTACGAAACTTTCGTCAATAAAGTGCAAATATGTTTCGCTGGTTAAATTTATTTAAATCACAAATTTCCAATTTAAAGTACTTCCAAATATGGAAACAGTAGACTAGACAAATATAAAAGATGGTTGATCCTTTACACTACAAGAATATACCTATTTTTAGAAAAACATAGGCCTATAAGTAAGTAATCTTTCTCGTAGTTCAATTTACAGAGTAACAAAAGGTGTATTGAATGAGTTGTCTGTAGAATAACTTAAATATATAGAGATTTAAAAAATAAAATACATCAAATGTTATCCAAGTGCTACCTGTCCCATAAAATCTTGTTCAACAGCTCTACCTACAGCAGCTTCTTGCTCTGCAGCTACTTTCCATCTGCTAATTTCTTCTTCTGAAACAGCTATGTCCATCATTAGCCCTTCAATCTATAACATAAAAACTAGTAGTTAAGTGATCTTAAAAAAATGAATATAAATGATTAAATTATATTTTACTCACAAAATCGAGTTTTGGGGACAATTGAAAATTTGTCATAGTATCATATCTAAAAGTCTCAAGTTCGATCACGTGCATAAATAAAAAATCTCATTAAAAAAAACTCACGTTTAAGAACACAAAAAGATCCTAAGTCGGAGGAGGAATTTAAGATAAGATATAAATGAAGCTTGAGTTTTTTTGGACGGTAATTTGTCGAGAGAAATCAAAACAGGTAATGTGGCAATATAGTATTGAGCATTGCAACAAAGAAAAGGTAACAAAGTACAAGCATATTATCTAGGAAACTTTAAAAACTTTTAGAACATACACTTTCATTAGCTATTCTCTCCTTTTCCTCGAATGCTTCAATTTGACGCACTCTACGGTTAAGCTCCTTGGATTTGACTTCTACATGCTCTTTAAGTAAACTCGACTCTTCCCTATGTGTAGGAAAACAATATTAAAAATGAGATGAAACTATTGGAAATATCAATTTGCTTTTGACAAAAAGGAACTCATCCAACATTAACTCAAATAAAGTCATGCATAGTACTAACTGAGAAGTACCTTAATTCTTCAATAGAATGCCGCAGCTCAATAATCTCAATCTGAGAGACCTTCACAATGTTCACCAAAGCACCAGCCTGAATTCAAATCAACAGGCAATGGTGAGATGAAGTAGAATAGTAAGAAAACCCTTTATAATAATAAAAAAAAATTCACAAGTTCAGCAACCAAGTGCTTACTAGGGAATAAATCTCATCTTCAGCCTCAGGTAAATTTTCTTTACTAATAGAATTTTGAACATTTTCGTTCCCTAGAAGTTTGCCAAATTTGAATTCTATTCCAGCCTCTTTCAAACCATTTTCTGCAACCTGAAACAATTGGCTACTCTTAGAAGATGGATCAGATGTCATTCTTGTAGACAAAAGACTTCTGAGTAAAGATCCAATATGCTCTTTCTCATTGATCAATCTAGCAATTGTTTCATCCAAATCCTTTATTTCCCGACTCTTCTCCTCCATTAAATATCGTGTCTTCTCAATAACAACTTTGGTAAGTTCATAAACTGATTCCATTCCTGCTAATGATGCATGCATATTTTCCATTGCGTCTGATCCTTGAGGGTGAAAAAAGGACTCTGAAAAATCAGAATCATCAACATTACAAGCATCAACAATCTTCAAAACATTATAAATCCTTTCATGAATTTTAGAAACAAGACTCAGTTGATCGTTGAGTAAAGGGCTCTGAGACTCCAGTTTCGACTCCAAAGTTTTCAGCTTAGCATCATATTCATGGGCTAACTGCTTCAACTCAGAGGCTTCATTCTCCGCCATTTTTAATTTTGCCAACATCTCTCTTTCATTTTCAGATATTCTTTCTTCCTTTGTCGCAACAACTTTCTCCAAATTTTCAATCAAAGATGTTTTCTTCGTAACCTCTTCCCTAAGACCACTAATTATGGATTCGAGCTGTGAAACCTCAATGGCAATCTCATAATTCCTGTACTCCATTTGTTCCCTAGTTTCGTTCCCAGACTTTGCTGCGTCATCAATCTGACTAACGAGCTCTACAACAATCTCATTTGTCCTCTTAATAACCCCATATACTATGGCTGGAAACCCCGTGTCCTTCTGGGACCTTGGCAATCCACCTGCAGCGAAATTCTTAAAATTTTTAACTTTGCCTGATATTTTATCGATTCCTGTCACGAACATATGCGATGCATTCCCAATTTCAGATTTCAACCCATCCCTTTCCCTCACAATCTCATCCAATTGTGATGTAATTTCATCCTTCATCTTTGAAAGCTCGTCATTCAACCTATTGGCCTCGCCCAACTGGACTGAGACGAGCTCATTGGATTTCAAAGCCTCTTCCTTCTCTCGTAAGGCATCGTCTCTTTGTCTAATGTAGTCATCCCTTTTCTTAATTGCCTCGTGAGCAAGTAGTTTTAAGCGATTGAATGCGCCTTGCAACTCTAATTTCGATTTCTCCTCGGCCTCACGTGCTTTCCGCTCATGATCCAGCTCAGCCAGAAGCTCCCTAAACCTATCGACGGAGACTTCCTCCGGCAAAATACTTTTTATCGCAATCGAAACGGGATCATCGCCTTATATATCACTAAGCACTGCATCGGTATCTTCGTCTCCCATACTCGCCATTTTCCATAAACCAATCGCTTAATTCAAACTAATTAAACCTAACTCCATTCAAATTTCGGACAAAAAAAACATAAATCTCCTTTGTTAATCAGTATATCCAATTCTGAGAATAAGAAATTTACTCAAGAACTGAAACCCTAGACCACGAAGGACAATAGGTTTATAATAAAGCACCGCGACAGCCAGATAGTTCCAAATCACGCCGAATTCCCAACTTTAAATATCAAGAATCGTCGATGCTCAAATTCAAAAGCTTCAGAAGTTCAACGCTCGAGCGATCAAAATGAGGAGAATCTGATAATATTTCGATGAACCCTACCGGAAGAAGAAAATACAAAGGCAATGAATAGTAGAGGAGATGATTACGGCATATACGAAGAAGAAGAAAATAGAGAGTACAGAGTTGCAGCAAAGGATAAATACAAGACCACTCTAGACTTAAAAGGCTAATATGGGCCTTGGGAAACTTTTTGATTGCTAACGGGTCATGGGCCTAACCCGGGAAGCCCACATCTGGCTTAAAGGCTAATATGGGCCTTGGGAAACTTCTTTCTTAACTACAAGCCCATCAAAATCGAAGACCACTCTAGACCTTTTAACCTTCATTTTTCAGCCATTACTCGAACCGTTGGCTCGGTGTCGGTCGGACTGGTCATGCCCTCTTCTCTAGGGGTGGGCACGGCCGTTTCGACTCGGTTTTATCTCAAAATAGAACCAGAGTCGAAACTCACGATTCAGAACCAATACCGGAGTCAACGGTTCCAGTTTCGTTCCGGTTAACTCAATTTAATATTAAAAAAAACTAAAATATAATAATAAAATATATTTTTTATTATATTTGTGTTGAGTTTTAAGTAATTAGACAAGTTAATAATCAATTTTAATATTTATATTGTATTTTATTAGGTTTTGGGTCGGGTTTTACTCAATTTTATAACTTTTTAGACTCACAGTCTTGGTTCCGGTTTCACTATTTTTAACTTCTAAAAACTGGCACCGGCCCATAAATCACGGTTTTTTAAAAATTAGAATTAATACCAGATTAAAATCGGCAATTCCAATCTGATTTACAGTTCCAGTCCGATTTTGCTTATCTTTACTCTTCTCTGGTCGATCAGGTCCAACTAATTCTTCAATACTACCTAAAACAAACGAGTTGTAGAGTTTTTTTAGTTCTTTCTTATTTGTGTTCCTCCAAAACGATGAATTATCTTATTTTTTTCATAATATATGAATTACATTGTACAAATAGATGAAATTAAAGTAAGAACCAATAGACCAAAACAACAATAAATTGTTTATCGAGCATACATGAACATAAAAATAAAATAAAATTTATGAATTATAATTCCAAGAGTTCGAAAAAAAGATAAGAAGGTTGGTAGAAATTTCTTGTGTGACCACCATCAAAGTAAAGCACATAAATCCAACCTTCAACAACTTTTACTTTGTTGAATGATCTCGAGTTCAATACGGACAACTTGCCAAGTTGCTTGCACCAATCTTCGGCTCCCATTGAATGTTTCTCTTCGATTAAGCGACTTTCGACTTTGTTCACGTGACGATCTACTTGATTTTTTATCGAATTTGAGCTTTTATTCGAACTACGAATATTTCTTTATATTCTCATCGATTTTTTTTATATTCTTTGGAGTACCTGATTGATCGACCTAAACTTGAGGAATTTGGGCCTATTAAGCTTGATCTCGTTGTTGATATCAATATGATGGTTGAAATAAGTGACACTTATAGTAGGTCGCGAGATCTAAAGTGTAAGAATGTAAGCTAATATGGTTGTGATCTTGTCTTATAATATTTGAATTATCTAAAAGTGTCACTCGATTATCACGCAAAAGAGATTTAGTAGAAGATTTTTGATTTCTCAATCATATCAAAGATAATTTTTTCTAATTAATTGACTAATTTTTCCGTCTATTTTCAGCCTTGTTTGATCATTCGTGAATTTCAATTTCTTGATCGATCTAGTCTTACACAAAACAGCTAGATGTGAAAAAAAAGACTTATTAATCATCTCTTTCTTGATTTTCAATTTCATTCGTGTTTTTACGTTTAAGTGCGAATGAATTTGTATGATTTTATTTAACATTTTAGACTAAATGCCACGCAACTAAGTAGAAGTTTTGGTGTTGCCCGCACGGGCATAGCTCAGTTGGCTCAGAGATGGTAGATTGGGTACAAGAACCTAGGTTCGACGTCTGCGATGTCAAAATGTGAGAGTTGTTACCCCAAATATTGAGGTAGCTCTTTGAGACATCAGATTAAGGTCTCTCATTTATATGTTGCTGAGTCACCGGGATTAACCTTCTCACATGCTGTCGGGCCGGGGTGTGAGGGCTCTAGAGGCGAGAGATTTTGGCTTTTTTTTATACAAGTTTTGGTGTTTTTTAAGCAATCAACCCATGTGGGAATAGCTAAACCTAGAATGTATGAATTATTGAATGATATTTTATGTGGGTTGACAAACATTCGAGGGTTCAATGTCCTAGGGCACAAATTCTAGAAGCTTCTCAACCAGACATTTTAAATCGTCATTAGTTTTCTCATTTTGGATCTGCCCTAGCGTCTAATTTTTCTCAACTTGCCAACTTGCAAGCATGTCTTCTTTTGAAGAAATCTAGCTTCCTTTAATAATGGTGTTCTATGGGGCACACTATTCATCTTGTCTCCTCTTGCCCATGCATTTTAGTGCCACCTAATAATATCTAGCGGCTCGTTTATTTCAACCCGTATCGAAAAAGTTTCATTTTTTTTCGAACGATATTCGTTGGCATCGTTTTATGATGCAAATGGAGTAGAATTCGCAACTTCGATGGAGCAGTGGCGCGATTGAGGAGATTTTACGCTCTAATGGTGACATTTCGAAAAGATCCAAATAAAGCCTCTTCCGAAAATAATAGGGTAGCAAAGTTGAAAAAATGTGCTATTGTGGCTTGGGCAATTTGTGTTAAAATTTTGGATGATCATAAATTTATGCTCGAAAATCCAATTTTGATACATAATATATTGATTTTATAGAGATCTTCGTGATATACGCGGTGAAAATTTTGCGAATTTGTCCAACTTTTGACCGTAAACTAAGAATTTGATCCACCTGTATAAGAGTTAAATTGGTAAAATTGACGTGCGTATTTTTAATGTATTTATTTATAAATTAAAAAAAATATAGTAAATTATTTATTTGTTAAATATTCATAAAATTTTGTCTAATATTATCTTATATTACTATGAATTTATGATAAAAATTTTAAATTATTATGATTATATCTAGTTAATGAAAATATTTTTTAATTCAAAAGAAATTAAAAAAATTAAAAATTAAAAATGAGCGGATCGCTAGTCACATTGTTCTGTTTTTTTGAATTTTAAGCATATTTAGAATAAAGAGAAGTATTTGAAGCATTTATGGCAAGAACAGGAAACTAACTTATAGTCTTCTGGTTCAAATTGTTCGGTCAAGTGAGTACACATCCAAAAGCTGCTGTTCTTCAACCTTTTCACCTTCGTCTTCTCTCTCTCTCTCTCTCTCTCTCTCTCTCTCTCTCTCTCTCTCTCTCTCTCTTTCAAACTCCGTTGTCTCTATCTTTTATCTCAGCTTCAGTCACTGCAAGTGGCAGTCAGGAATTTTTAAAGATAAAACACCTCTCATTTATTGGCGCCCACTTTCTCCATCTTTCTCATCTTTTCTGTAAATGGAACCCGTCTCGTCAGTCGTCAAGCTTAACCTTTTAAGAGCGAGGTTTATATTTTGAATCACTCTCTATAAGGAATCTGGATCAACGCTGTATTATTCAACAAAACTGAAATCAAGTCTCTAATTCATTCCAGCCAGATCAACGTATACAGGCTTGACCGATTAATGTTCATATTTACAAACTTAGAGAGAAAGACAGAAGTAGAGAGATAAAACAATGAACTGAGAATGAGGATGAGAAGGGTTTCCAGTCTCGTTACAAATACAGAGAAGCATTAAAAAAACAGCTTAAATCAACGATCTACCCATGCTAATCTGCCAAGTCTTAATCTCCCCGTCGAGACAGCCGCTGACCAACGAAACGACGCCGTTTTCTCCTTCACGCTCTGAAACGACAAGTGATTTCACCGGTTTCCGATGACTGTCCAGAACGGCAAGACAGTAGTACTTCCCGTCGAGTCCCCGCCGCCAGATTCTGACCGTCCGATCAGCCGACCCACTGAACAGCAAATCTGAGACGTTAATCAAGCAGAGTATGGCTTTATCGTGACCCCTCAAAGCACCAATCACCGCCATGTGATTTGCGCTATCTTCCTTTTCCCATACTAAAATCGAACGATCGCATGCACCGGAAAATAGTAGCGATCCGTCGTCGTTTAATGCTAATGCATTTACCGCTGATTTGTGCTTCTCCAATGTCGCAATCAACGAGTGCTTCTTTTCCCGGCCTTGTTTTGCCCAAACTCTGATTCTCCGATCCGCGGAGCCGGTGTAAACAGTGCCGTCGCCGCCGACCACGACGGCGTTGATGGCGTCCTCGTGAGCTTTGATCGACTCAATGCACCGGAGATCAGAAGCTCTCCATATCTTCAAACTTCTATCCCACGAAACTGAATATAAAAACCCGCCGTTGACCGCAAGTCCGGTCACGGCGTCGGAATGTTCGACCCAGAGCCGCCGCTTGTGGCGGCGGACGGTGACGTGATTCTTCGGCAGAAAAAAACGCAAAACCTTATCGTTGATTGTGGGGAGAGTGTTAACCAATTTATGTCTCTTTCTATCGTTTATCTCCCAGACTCGAATCTTCTCATCCTGATGAGCGGTGAAGATTTTCCCTTCGCAGAAAGTTAGAGCCTTGACCGAACCAGAAGAGGGTTTGGTTCCGTTGATGGCGCCCAGATGGGCAAACGTGGCTCGATCGAAGACGTTGATTTCATCCGCAGATGAAGCATAGAGGAGATCGCCGTGGACGGCGAGGCTGGAGATCGGAATCCCTTTTCGCGGCGTCGAAGAGGAGGTGCAGACGTAAGAGACGGCGAGGTTGAAAGTTTCCGGCGTAAATTTCTGCAGCGAAGGAACCGATGGTAAAGTTATGAGAGACAGGCTACTTTGCAGACTACTAGTGCTTGTGTCGCTGGGAGTGTCGGAGCAGCTGCTGATGTCGGAGACTAGGCGTTTCGGCCCCAGAGGAGATACGCCGTCGCAGGCGGCGGAGGAAAGCCATTGTTGGACCCACATTCTGGCGAGAGAGAGAGAGATGATGAGGTAGGGTGGATGTTTAATGGCGAATTTTGTATATAAATAGAGAAAATATCGTTGGCATTTGGGAGTGGACGATGGACATTGACGACAAGAATGGAAGGGGAGAGGAAGAGGGTACGACACGTCCGAGGTTGAGAAGACGACGAATGCGAGTGAATTTACAATAACACCCTTACAATATGCCATTTATTTATAGTTTACATCGTTTGAACTATTAAACAAACTATGAAGGTAATAGTAATTTTTATCCTTTATTTAAATGTTGATTATCTTAATGCAAACTAATTACTTAAAATCATTATAATTAAATTATTAGATTGTAATAGTGGTAAACCTTAATGAACAACATTAAAATAGGGATAATTCTAATGTTACTTTGTTATTTTATTTTTTTATTTTACATGTTAACTAGTGATTTATAAAATAGATATAAGAAATAATTATTTAAAATTTAATATAATTTGACCAATCATATTGTCACCTTAAAATAAGAAGATAGAAAAAAAACGTAAACTCTATCATTTTTTATAAAACAATGATAATTTTATTATTTTTTACTTGTAATTAAATAATATAATAATATCAATTATTATTACACACGTATAAATATAATGTTATCGTATAGCACGAGAGAGAAGGGCAGTGAGGTAATTGAGGCATAGGGGGTGAGGAAGTCAACATGAAGAAGACGTCCTTGCTTTACAGGCTTATTACAGCCGTGTAGACGGCGGGTAGGGTTAATCAAGTTGGCTATGCCTTTACGCGGGGTGCCTTGGTTTCTAGTGCTTCGCCGGGCCCGTCCCCCATATTTATCCTCTTCTTTTTTTATGGTCCACTCTCTACGAAAATTCCTATTTTCATACCAAAATTAAATTCTTCTGTTTTGGATTTATTACCTCTCATTTCCAACTCATTTTTACAATTTCTTCTTTTTTATTTTTATCGTTATAATTACGAGTGAGCAAAACTTAACCGAGACCATGGTCCAAACCAGAGTCGTTGATTTTGGATCGATTATCAGTCTTAATTTTTAAAACTGTAAAATCAAATAAAACTTGACCTAAAAAATAAATAAAACTCAATATAAATTCAAATGAAAAAAAGTCGATCTTGGTTTCGTGGAACGTCTTGAGCAATTTTGGGGTCGAGTGGAGGTGGATTATGCCATTATGGTAGAAATGTGTAACATGGTTTGTATGATGAGAGGTCTTGGAAAGTGGGAAATTGGTAATTGGGAGTAGGGCTTGTCAATCTGAACCGGACCTTAAGGTCTGGCCCGAAACTATAAGGTCCGGGCTGGGTACGAGTATTATAACATATAAAAATATAAATTTTGGGTTCGGATAAACGGGTAGGGAGTCTGGGTACCAAGTATTATAAAAATACCTGAGACTCGTGTTTAATACCCGTAGCTCAGCCCAGCCCAACTCAGCCCAACTCAACCCTCCAAGAATCAATTTTACGATTTTTTCAATGATATTCTTTTTTTTTATCAAAATCCAAAAATACCCTGATCCGAGTAAGCAACATTTAGGAAATGTTTAAATTTCGGGTGGACCCAAAAATACCTTGATCCTACCTGGAATACCCGGATCCAGATATTTTTCCGTTTTTTTAGATAGGTCTAGGTTTCAGGTACTGCTTCATACCCGATACCCAGACGTACTAAGTATTTTTTTTTTAAATACTCAGCTCGTTAACAGATTGTTCACCCCTAATTGGGAGGGTCAATTCTAGGAGCGAGAGTAAATATATTTCCGATATTACCCTTTTTAATCTTATCACGTCTACAAATTGTGACGGTGGAGAGCGAAAGCTTGCACTTACCCCAGCTGTTTCCTTCTCGCCTTCCGACCACAAATTGTTGGATAATTAAGTCAATTGTCTGTTTCAAATTTAAAATTGATTCCTTCTTTAATATTCTAGTCGCCTGTTACATATTAAATTATTGATTTAAAATTAAAATTATCAATTTTTTATCTATGAATAATTTAACATAATAAAATAAAAGGTGAATACTTCCTTATTATAAAATAAAATGGAAAACACGACCAGCAGCATCAAATGAGTGGAGTATAAACAGAAAACGACGCGTCGGAAATCATTCTTGACGGGCCAGTTATATTTTGCGAAGAAGCTTGGTTTCTTTAATACGAGGTATTGGACTGGTTTCCATTAGGACCAACTTGTGAGTAGGGGATGATTAGAATTGTAAATTCAACTAGAATCATCAGTTTTAATCTAGTCTTACTTTTAATTTGAAAATTGTAATTTATGGGCTGATGCCAGTTTTTAGGAGAAAAACGGTAAAATCGAAACTGAGACCGTAGATTAAAAAAGTTTTAAAATAGAATAAAATCTTACTTGAACCTTAATAAAATCTGATATAAATCCTAAAATTGATTCTAAAGCCGCAAATTACTTAAAATCCGACAAAATATAATAAAAAATATATTTTATTGTTATATTTTAATTTTTTTAATATTAAATAAAACCGGCACGAAACCAGAATCGTTGGTTCCGCTGCCGGTTCGAAAAATTCAGAATTGTGAGTTTTGGTTCTCGTTCTATTTTCGAATAACATCAGGTTGGATCGGCTCGTTGACACCCGTACTTGTGAGCTGCTGATATCGGGTCTGGTATGGAAAGGCATGGGTGATCAATCATTGTGGGCTGGGTTGGCCTTCAAATGGGTTTTGTACTGAGTTTTCCTCTGGGCCGGTTGTCTAGAGAACCGAGTTAATTTCAATGACAAAATTAACAAATAGGGTTTTCTATTAATTAATGAATAAATAACAATTTAATATGATATTAGTTTGATAAAATATTTATAAAGAGAGAGAACAGATTCGAATTCCGAAGATGGTTCTTCTAAACTTGGCAGAGAAGATTAATTAATCTAATTATTGATTTAGTCGAGAAGATTAAGGCATGTGGCCAACCGTGTGATCTTGATCATCTCAAAACCAAGCCAAAAAACATGCCACGGTTTATAGGGAATGGTGGAACCACTGCCAGTTTACTGTTTTACCCTCAATGAATCTTTGACCGGTCGTGAGTCATGTGAAAAGTCCTTTGTATTATCAACTTACAACTACGAAGACCCCATTGAAAGGACAACCATCTCATTAATGCTCTCTGGAAATACCAATAATGCCCTTCCACGTTTAAACCGACAATAGGAGGTTTGTGGGGGAGGCAAAACGGGAGACCCCCGAGATCAGAGAACTGGAAAAGCAAGGAGAGAAGGGCAGGATTCGTGGTGACGTGGGGAAGATCAGGAGGTCCACGTGGCGAATCCCCAGAAGATCATGGAAAGAGTTCGGGACAGAGGGCTGAGCCAGGAAGGGGACAATATCAAAGACGAAGCAATAAATGGCGAAGAAAACTAAAAAACTGTTGCACGCTGGAAACCGACGGGTTTTTCGCTGGTAAACCTAGTTTCTTTGCAGTATCGTCCGCCAACGTGGATGAGAGAGAAAATAATCCGTTGGTCGGTCCCATACCTTTGGACTCGGGTCAATGCTTTGGCAGCCAAAGAATATGCCACGTCGTATTTCGTGAATAGTCACGTCATATCTCGTGACAACCAATGGCAGAAGACATTATTAGTTGGATTAAAGAAGAGTGAATTTCTCCTTCATGCCTAATTTATATAGTCAGTTATTCTTTATATTAATCGTTATTTATATAATTGAAAAATTAAATTAAAATAAACGTGACATCATATATAAATTATTGATATCTGGAGCTCAACATTTGGCACTTTACAGTTTACTTAGCCACCATTCTCTGACAACTCATGAATGAGCTTTCCTTCTCTCCTTTCTTTCTCTCTCTAAAAGTTGATTCAGAGAACAGTTCAGTCAAACAATGGCGATCGGAGTTACCTACCCAGCAGTTTAAAACTCATAACGATAATGGAGAATTAAACTAGGAAGATTTAATGGAGAAATAACATGTCCAAGAAACAAGCAGAAGAAGAAGAATTTCACTACCCAGCTACTTCCATTATCGTACAAATCAATGCCGGAGAAGAACTCACGTGGATCAGATATTTAGAGAGAGAAATAGATGACCTGAGTTTGCAGATAGCTATGGATCAGACGGCTCGGAGCTCAACGACTAGTCAGTTTCTCAGTCGTTGCTTTTCTTCGTTGTATTTTACACCCCCGTTTAATCGTCGCCGGCCGTTTCTTTATTGTTTTCATAATCATCGTCACCGGAGATATGGCCGGAGCAGGTGCTATAGCTGCAGCCAATCAGTGAGTCGAGATTATAATAACTCGCGTTTTCCGGTTCATTTGGATCGTTAATCTCGTTGTTGTTATCTTCATTTGCAGCTTCTTCCGGCGAAAAACCACCGGCGTTGAGCTGCTTTTGGCCTGCGACGGGGAGAGGATCCGTCAGTTGCTTACCGTCCCGGGGCGGAGAAAAGATCACCGGTAAATAATGCTCCATTTCGCAAGGGAACTTCGAGTTCTTGAAGTGATCTTTCAGAGCTTCCAATCCCTAGATAAAATCATAAAACCGCCATTACTGGAAGCAAATCAAGCTTTATTGAGCGAGTACTGAGATTAAAAAACAAACCTGGACTCTAGCGTAGGTAACTTGACATATTTTTCTTGAATTGAAAACCTCCCATTGCTGACAATGGAAGGCCTTATACAGCCGCCATGTCGCCTCCGGCGACGTCATGTTCACAAAACCATAACCCACGTTGCATTTGTTGCTGATCAACGAAACAAAATTTCAAAACTTTCTGCAAGAACATTAATGGGTAATCAAAGAAAAAAAAGAAAAAAAAACTCACTAGAAATCGATCGGGAGATATACGAAATCATACGCCGACAAAGGCTGTTCTTCATCTTCCTCGCCAATCTGCTCATTGCAGTGAATACAGTGGTTGTCCAACATATTAAGCAGCAACGTTTGACTGTAACCAAACATAAATCTCAGATAAAATACAAAGAATCCCATGATCGTGTCGACATTTCTGAACAATATCGAAGAATCGAAAATATTCTCTTTCTTCTTTTGGTCATACAGCGCACAGAGAAGAAAAAACGAACTGAAGATGCAATGCCGATTGGAATGAAAAACAAACCTGTACTTATTTGGTATGTTTTTTATCATCACCGTCGTTCTTGAATCTCTACTATCAGATTCCGCCATTTGATCTTCGTTTATAAGAAATCGAGAATCGAATTTCTTGGGTTGTCTTCCTTTTCGCATTTTGCTTCTGCCTGGATTTTTTGATTCGATAATAATGGCGGAACTGACGAGTTTCTTCTTTGCGTTCTCCTTCAATGGCTGTTCAAATGTATTTCGAGAGTCGCCATTCAAGTTCAGCGATGCAATTAGAGCTTCATTGGAGCTACTCTTGCTATGGTGGCTCAAGCTTTTCTCAGTGCAATGCATGGGATTTGGAAGAGAGAATTTCTGGGATTTGCGAAAGTGAGAATTCGAGTTTGAATTAGAGGAGATGACGTTGAAAAGCTTTCGGCTATGGCCGCCGGGCCGACTGAATTCGATGAGGAGTGGTTTTCCGGCGAGTTCTTTACCGTTCATCTCATTAAGGGCCTTTGCAGCGTCTCTTATATCGAAAAATTCCACAAATCTTTGGCTCTTCTTCAATGGCGTCTCTCTCAATTCCTTCACAGGGCCTGAAAAGAGCAAAAAAATAACTCGTCATAATGGAATTTATACTACAGATGCTGACGGGTACCCAGGGCTTCCGCCATTGAAACTCTGTAAAGCTCAAGTAATAAAATAATGACAATAATAGAAATATTTTCCATACCGAAAACTTCGAAGATTTCTCTGAGAACGGATGTGGAGATATCGGAGGGTAAATTGAATATAACGATGGTCCCTTGATTTCTGCCCTCCGGCACGGCGTAGCTGGCCGGAATAACGAACTGCGCCCAGACAGCACAGCCACAAATGAGCCCACGCGCCGGCGGAGGCAGCGGCGGAGGAGAATTACGTAGATTTAACGAGGTGTAATAATGTTGGAGACGAATTTGCTGCTGCATGTGCTGCTCTCTAATCTCCATTAAAGCCATTTCCGAAGCTCTCAGATCGTAAAAATGAACAGTCAAAAAACCCTCGCGTATTCTCCCAAGCTCCACCGCTCGAACTTCTCCGAACGCTTCCAATTCCCGACGCACGGCGGACTCACTGAGTTCACTCGGAACAGACGTCAGTAGAAGCGACCGAGTCGCCGTGGACGGCAGCTGAACCGACGGCGGAACGGTGGTAGGAGTAACGGACGGCGATGGTAACTGAAACTGAGAGTAGCCACCGGCACCGCCATAGAACGGCAAGACGTGGAGTTCTCCGATCGGCGGATACAGCGAAGGAAATGAATAGTAAAACTGGTGAGGTGGTGGCGCGTTGAGATTGTTAGGGTTTCTTGGCCGGAACTCCTGAGCTCTCGGGTCCAAACTTGCCGGAAAACGAACACGGCCAGTTTCCTCCATGAGGACTCGCCGGAAAAACTCGCCGTTAAAAAGTAGAAAGCGAAGAGAGAAAGGGTTCGCCGGCGGTGGTCGGAATTCTCCACCGTAACATGTGGTCTCTTCGGCTGTTTCTCTCTCTGAAGTGATGGGTTTCTCTCTCTAGATTGGGGAGAGGTCTGTAAATGGTATAAATTCCAGGGTCGCAGTGCAGTACGACGACGAGAGAGAAAACACAAATGGTGGCCTAGGCCTTGGCCTTGGGTCTTTCTCTGTACTCCATTTTCTTCTGCTTTTCAAGACCAGAAGAGTTGCTAAAAATGTCCTTCGCCATCGACTAAGACAATGTCAGTAATTACATTTACACCCTTGTTTGATTTTGTTACATTAACCCTGTCTGGATGCCTAGTAATTTATTAATTAAGAGATCTTTAAAACCATAGATCGTTAGCCATACACGTGGCAGAGATGAAGACCAAGATAGAGATGGAGCAACAGTAGCTCAGCTTCCCTTTTTCACACTCTGAATAATGAAATTATCTATTTGTTTATCCAATTTTAATTTGTTAAATAAACTTAGTTAATTCTAATCCTTAATTAGGCTTTCAATATGGCTAGTATAATCCATTTGGGTTGAATTACGATACATGTACGTGTAGACAATTATTACATATTTATTAATTAATAAAGCAAATTATGTTGCTAATAAAATGCCACTTCAGTCCAATGAGGTCTCATCGAAAATGCCGAGTCAAAAAGAATTACAGTGTCCCTCGATTTAAATTGAGGTTTCCAACGACAACCCACCTTCTCAAAATTAGGGTTTCCCTGCATGCTTCTTCCCTCCATGCTCGCTTCTTTCCATTTAATTATATTTTACTTAACATAGTACGATCTAACTTTTATATTTGTATCAGGGGTGGGCGGATCCGACCCAATCCGACGATCCGATCGGATTGGATCGGATTCGGTCGGATCGGGCAAAGGTAATCGGTGAGGTTTTTTTGTTTTGATCCGATGTTCGGATTGATTATCGGATCGGATCGCTTATCGGATTGGGAGCGATCCGATCCGNAATATATTAAATATATTTTAACTAAATCAATCAAAACTTAGAACGTGAGAGTATTTAGGACTTGTTATCTTTAATTTAGAATTTACATTTTAAATTAAATAAAAGGAACCATTTAATCTCTAGTCCGATGGATCATGGTAGCTTGTGTTTCCATGTTTCAAGGACTCTCTCTCTAGTCCCATGGGCTGGTTACCTTAGAGCAACCAAAAAGTGGGTGAAAGAGATGTTTCTTTTTCGGCAACGACCCTATTTTTAAGGATGTTTTTAGGTTTGGTCCCCAAAACCCTAATTGAAAAAAAACATTCCTTTTCGACCCTATTGAAAAAAAACATTCCTTTTCGACCCTTTCGACCACTGTTCCTCCACTTGGTCCACCAAAACACGAACTTGTAACGTTACTTTGACACGTTAGACATGTTCTGATTTTCGAAATTATGGGGTTCGTAGAGAGCGAAAGATTGAAGAGATTGGGTGGCTTCTCCGGTGGGATTTAAGGTATGGGTTATTTGATTTTGCAGCGGTAGCGCAAATCAAGGAACCTTGCTGCGCACCCCCACTACGCCCATACTCTTTTTACTGCTACCCACTTCCTCCCCACCTTCTTCCTTTGTACCCAAAAAAATGGAAATTACTCGCTACAATTAGCCCTACGCTCCGACCCGATAATTTGTGAAGAGGTTAAATCACGGTGACTCAGCGACCTAAAGATATGAAGCCTTTAACTGATATCCCAATAAGCTACCCTAACATTTGTGGTAACAACTTCCACTTATTCCTAACATACCCTCATGTCCTGTTGAGTTTTTCACTTCAAAATTTATTATCTTACAAGATCCAGTTTAGTTATCTGGTCAGAATGCCTAAGAAGAACCTTCTTTCTAGGACATGATTGTTTATATCTTTAGTTTGTGCTCATTTCCAGGTAGAATTCATAATGGCGCCACACTATTTCTGATTGATTTTTACCTTTCGTTTCTTGACTGTGGCATTGCACACACTTGGTATATAACTTGAAACATGTACACATTTGATGAGCTAAACTCCTGATTTTTTTGGCTCCCTGCAATGAACCTGCAACACCATGAACACAACCCAGCAAAAAAAGCACTAGACACCATTACCACAAGTATAGAATGAAATCCCTCAGACCCGGAATCAAATAATTAAGGGAAAACATCAGTAATTAATAACATGTCAGAAATATTATCCAAACCTGCCTTTATCAGAAGTTGTCTGTGCTTCAGCTTTCTGACATAAAACTTGCTTACTACAGAAAAGTATGCCAAACTTATAGAAATTATTAATTGAATTTCTATGAAATTTATGCTTTCATATCTTATGTAGCATTTCTTGGATTACTAGTTTTCAATGATTTGTGTGTATGATTCGTTTTGGATGAACTGAATCCTTTTAATTTAGTTCTTCGTCAAAGCCATTTTTAGGGCAAAAATTAACTTATAGTTGTTTTCACATATTAAGGATGGACACTTGCTGGATGTTAGAAGACATATACTATATTCTCCCCTTCCCTGCTCCATTCCTTTTCCGGGGTTTGAAAAGTGTAGATTTTGTGTTTCACAATACGAGGATAAGGATAGAATACTGCTAAGAAATTTGTGTTTTGTACTTGGGGCGAAGTTTGTGGAGAAATTGACGAAGAAGGTCACTCATTTAGTTTGCAAGTTTGCCAGTGGACCAAAGTATGAAGCTGCTCTGAAATGGGGGATACATTCAATCACATCTGAATTGATATATGAGTGTGTCAGACAGGTATTCTTATATTTATGCCTGCATAAACAACATTATATGCAACACTACTATATCATTACTCTTCTTTTTGCATAATAAGATTTTTTCTGTGGATTCATACAGACCCAAGGAAGTTACAAATCAAGACCACGAGGGTGGATTTTGCATTACAAGTCAGTTTCCAACACAGGCAGTTAGAAACTTAGAATGATATCTGGAGATGGCTCATCCCAGTTTCCTAGTCAACATCAAGACCTAAAAGACTCACCAAATGAAATTGAAAATGTTAGTTATAAAAGAGATGTCAAAGAATCAAGTTTTTCAAATAAAAAGGCTAGGCTTCTAGAAGATAGCAAAGTTGTCTGATTCCTACTGCAAAGCATCCCACCAGTTACGTCTCCATTGTGAATGAGGCAAATGATAATTCATCAAAAAGATCAATCGAAGTAAAAGCTCCTGATGTAGCTTCTGCAATTGAAGACTTGTTGGAGCAAACTAGTAAGGTAAACTGTGGATAATTGTGTTGATTGAAATAATAGTATTCTACTTAGACTCAGCTCGTTTTCTTTGTTTTTATTGCAAAGATTCGTGATCAGAAGTCACCTAAGCCCGACAGCGATAAGAGTGTATCCTTTTTGTCACAGTGATGCTTTTTTTATACTCATTTATCTTGGATTCCAGTTCCAATTCTTTGACTATAACAGATTTTTGCACCTGAGTGTTCGATTCTCGCCCAAGATCATTCTGGTTGTCACTCGGTTATCGGTTTATCGAAGCATTGGTTAGACAGGTAAATGTTCATACTCCAGCATATATTTCTTCAGGATATTGTACTAAGTATTTGAAATTCAAGACTCTTCACACCAATTGAAAATAAAATAATACTAGGTTTATCTTCTTAACATACATTATTATTGTACACTCTGACATGTAGAACTGTGTTTGGTTTAGTTAAATTATATTCAATATATTACAATTCAAATAAATATTTATTATTTTTATTACATCAATCATATCTCGACAAGTAAATAAATACGATAAGAAGATATGTTAAAAAAATAAACTTAACATTACTCATTAAAACTTATCAAAGATTTTGCACAATTGTTTTATTTAACATGTTTCTCTACATTTTAGGCCAACAATCCCTCTGGAGATGGAAATGCGGGATTATACGACGGGTTTAGTGAAACACAGACTGATTCCCAGGTTCCTTTTTTGTTGTTTTCTAATTTTTCATATTCATTTGTGGACTGCATTTGTTCTCCAACGTCTCCTTGACAATTGGTCAAAATATATAGGTTGTGGGTTACGAAGAAGATTTGTCGGGAAGGCAAATGCTGATAGACAGAGTTCGAACTCGAAGCAGCATGATTTGAACGGCAGGATGCAAGAAAGAAGATCGAGATGCCAAATTTGTAAGAATGTCTCTCTTTCCTTCTCTTAAGGTTAATCACTTGTGACATCTAGGAAAGTTGGTGTATAGATTAATACTAGAAGCATATTTTTAGTTTTATGATTTTAAAGAATTAGGAGTAGATTATAAATTGTTGAGAATTATCATTTACACTGATGGTTAAACATATTAAGGTGTGTAATCAATGATCTAGTACTAATTTGATAATCTTAGTCAAAATGATCGAATTTGGCCATATCCGACTGGCAAATAGACACGATGGTAGAGGTGGACAAAACTGGATGAGAATTGCCGATTTTAATTCAGTATTTGTTCTAATTTTTAAAAAACCGTGATTTATGGGCCGGTTCCGGTTTTTAGAAGTAAAAAACTGTGAAACCGTGAGTAAAAAAGTTCTAAAATCAAATAATATATGATCTAAATACTAATAAAATCTGATATAAATCTTAAAATTGATTATAAATATGAACAATTTCTTAAAATACGATCCAAACAGAATAAAAATATATATTTTATTATTATATTTTGATTTTTTTTAAATATAAAATAAAATTTGAATAAAACTGTAATGAAATTGGTAAATCTAGAATTGTGAGTTTTGATTGTAATTCTATTTCAGAATGAAAATTGGTAGAATCAGCCTGTGCTCCAGCCTATACGATGGAATTGAATTGTGATTTTGATTTTTACGTGCATTGACCATTTATTAAATTATGGTAAAGTATAAAAAAATAGACTAAAAAGTTAATTTCAAACTTTTACTCAAAATTCAACCTAAAAATAATATAAAAATATTTATTATTATTATATTTTAATTTTTTAAGATATAAAAAGAGATTGGTAAATACCTCTTGCCCATATTTTACTGACTTAATTCCAATCCACGTTACATTGTTCTCAGCTAAAAACCCAATGACGGTTTGTTATTGTTATCCAGTGCTTCGATAGCAAGTAGAACCGTATGATCGCCGCATGATTTGCGACCTCTCTGGGACCCACCTGTGGGCCCTTCTTCAAATGGAGAAATCTGGGCGTTGCCAAGGTCAATCCAACGGTTCAAGAGAAGTATGCTTGTGTGCATACACGATAGATTAGTAGTGGCAATTTGTCCTATAAATTAAAGAACAGAGAAAGAAACAAATCTCTCGAAGTGGGGTTTTCTTGTTTGATTGCGAAGAAAAGCATCGAAGAAATTGGCACTGAAGCTCACCATCGACGACCACGATTATGGAGTCTACGATAGCCAACGAATGCGTCGAATTGTGCGACTTTTGGTGACAAAATGGGAGGAGAAATCGCCAAGGTTGAGCTACTGAGTCGTTCGTCGAGTGCCGGCTTTTGCTTAGGATCCAAGTCGGCAATCTCATCTTCTTTCGCATCTGGTTCCTTTTCCTCTTCTTTGCGCTTCGTCAAGCGCTTTTGACTACAATGATCATCTGCCTTCGACCTGCTATCGGATCTCAGTTGCAGGTCCACTTTGATTACTTTCCTCATCAATACTGCCGGATATTAGGACAGAAACTACAAGGATTCGAGCTTATTCATTATTTGGATGGATCCAGCTATGTCTCGTCCAGCTGTAGTGATCGACAATGGCACCGGGTAACTACTTATACTTTATTTTGGATGAAATTATTGCCGGATGCATACTTGCGATCACATAACCTGAAATTGTTTAGCGAAATTTTGATTTTGGTCTTTCCTTCAATCGGTCTATAATCTATATCGTTTTAATTATTTATTGAAGTCGTCTAATAGTCGTTTATGTTTGTTGGCAGCTATACTAAGATGGGATTCGCCGGAAACGTAGAACCATGTTTTATTCTGCCGACTGTAGTGGCTGTAAATGAGTCGTTCTTAAATCAATCAAGAACCTCTTCCAAGGCAAATTGGCTGGCGCAGTATAATGCTGGAGTGATGGCAGATCTTGACTTTTTCATAGGAGACGAAGCACTTGCAAAATCAAGATCTAGTACTACTTATAATCTTAGCTATCCAATTCGAAATGGCCAGGTTG
>QAOC01031932.1:0-26049 GCA_003255005.1 Begonia fuchsioides
GAGTTCCTCTTTCATGGCTTGAAATAACTGTTCTTTCCTTTTAGCCATAGCCACCTCCCTTTAAAAGTTATGCTTGTGTTTTCCCACTGCTTCCTACCCGAGTTCCTGAAATCGGGCAACTCTGTCCATTAATTTTCTATCCAGCATAACTCATAGCCTACTCATGCTTTTTCTGTGAAACCACTTGCATTGTCTTCCCCTTTGATTGAAGTTGTTTTTTGCTTATTGTTACGATCTCAGACTCCCTGCATTGAAAGTTGTGTAGAAGTTTCCCGATCACCCCTGCACTGTTTTCTTCTTGTTGGTCTGTTTGTGCATCTGAAAGTGTCTCCATGTATTTTAATGTTCCGCACGTGCTTGTAAGCTGCAATTCGGGTCACACTTAGTCCACTTCCTAAAGTTTCATTTGGNGAAAGAAGTGGATTAATGGAAAACAACTTTTTAAACTAAGTATGGTCTTTATAAGTGGTTAGTAATGCTGTTTGGATTATCTAATGTGCCAAGTACTTTTATGAGATTAATGAATCATGTTCTAAGAGCTTTTATTGGAAAAATTTTTGTTGTATACTTTGATGATATATTAATATATAGCAAAACCTTAGATGCACATATTGAACGTTTGAATTTGGTTTTAATTGCATTACGAGAAAATCAACTTTATGCTAACTTGAAGAATTGCACTTTTTGCATGGATTCGGTAGGTTTTCTTGGTTTTGTTGTGTAGGATCAAAAGGGATTTCGATTGATAAAGAGAAGATCAAGGCAATTCAAGAGTGGCCGAGACCAAAGAATGCAAGTGAGGTGAGGAGTTTCCATGGATTGGCAAGTTTTTATAGAAGGTTTGTTCGAGATTTTAGTACTATCGCGGCACCATTGAATGATCTTGTTAAAAAGCATGCTGAATTTAAATGGAACAAAGTTCATGAACACGCTTTTAATCTTCTAAAAGATAAACTTACTGGTGCACTATTACTTGTGTTACCTAATTTTGATAAAGTATTTGAAATTGAATGTGATGCGTCGGGAAAAGGTATTGGTGGTGTTTTATTGCAGGATTCCAAGCCAATAGCTTACTTTAGTGAAAAACTTAATGGAGCTGCTTTAAATTATCCAACATATGACAAGGAGTTGTATGCTTTAGTGAGGACTCTACAAACATGGCAACATTATTTGTTGCCAAAGGAATTCATTATTCATTCTGACCATGAAAGTTTGAAGCATTTGAAGTCACAAGGAAAATTACACAAGAGGCACACCAGGTGGATGTAGTTTATTGAAACCTTTCCATATGTTACAAAGTAGAAAAAAGGTAAGAAAAATATTGTTGCCGATGCATTATCTCGAAGGTACGTACTTCTAACGTTCTTACAATCTAAATTGCTTGGATTTGAATTAGTTAAAGAATTATATGAAGTCGATTTGGATTTTGGTGAAATTTGGAAATTGTGCGAAATGATTGCATTTTTAGATTATTGTAGACATGATGGTTATTTGTTTAAAAAAGATAAACTTTGTGTTCCTAAATGTTCGTTGAGAGAACTATTTGTTAGGGAAACTCATGCGGGCAGATTAATGGGACATTTTGGAGTGAGCAAAACTTTAACTGTTTTATGTGAGCACTTTTATTGGCCAAAAATGAGACATGATGTGCAAGTTATTTGTGATAAATGTATCGAGTGTAGGAAATCTAAATAAAAAATCAAACCACGCGGAAAGTATATTCCTCTTCAAGTTCCTAGTCAACCTTGGATTGATATTTCAATAGATTTTGTTATTGGTTTGCCGAAAACACAAAGTGGAAAGGATAGTATTTTTCGTAGTTGTTGACAGATTTAGTAAGTGATCGAGATGCTAAATTTTTAAGTCACTTTTGGAGAACTTTGTGGAATAAGCTAAATACTAAACTTTTATTTTCAACTGTAGCGCACCAACAAACGGATGGACAAACTGAAGTAGTTAATAGAACACTATCTACTTTGTTAAGAGCAATTATTTCTAAGAATTTAAAACAATGGGAGAAGTGTCTTTCACATGTTGAATTTGCATATAATAGAATTAATCATTCAACTACATCTTATTCACCATTTGAAATAGTGTATGGTTTTAATCCTTTAACTCCTATGGATATGCTACCATTGCCTACTAATAAGTTTGTTAATTTTGATGGAAAAAAAGGCATAATTTGTTAGAGGTCTGCATACAAAGGTCAGGGAGAATATAGAAAAGAAAAATGAGCATTATGCGCGGCAAGCAAACAAAAGTCAAACAAAAATCGTATTCGAGCCACGAGATTGAGTTTGGATTCACCTAAGGAAAGAAAGATTTGCAAGTAGGAGGAAAAATAAGTTCCAACCTCGAGGAGATGGTCCTTTTAAAGTGTTGGAGCAAATCAATGACAATGCCTACAAAATTGATTTGCCAAGTGAATATGGTAATGTAAGTGCCAATTTTAATGTTAGTGACTTATCTTTGTATGATGCAGGAGATTCAAGGATGAATCTTTTCGAGGAAGGAGGGAATGATGTGGATCAAGTGATGACACAAATAAATCCCAAGAATAAAGACCAATTGCAAGGAATTGGAGGCCCAATGACAAGGTCAAGAACCAAGAAAATGCATGAAGCGCTATGTTGTTTAGTGGAAGAAATTGAAATGAAAGAATCTATTCAACATCAGAATAAAATGCTTATAATGTTAAGTGTTGAAGAAGATATTGACATCATACAAGGTGGTCAAGCACACAAGCCCAAGAGCCCAAGCCAATAAAAGATATTGAATGGACAAAGGAAATAGGAAAGTACATGCAACTTTCTTTAAATCAAACTTTTACTTGACCAGCAAGCATATATCGGTAGATTCGACAATCCTCCCAAAGTTATTTTAAAACATTTTCTTCATCAAAGTTGTAGCTTCTTTCAAGACCTTTTCGGAATGAGCTTGATCATAAAAATCGGACTTTGATTGCCTGGCACAATAAACAACATACCAAAATTGAAGTGCCTTGCAACAATTCCGAAAATTCTTTTTTTATTTTATTTTATTAAGTTTCCTAATCACTTCCTATTTCCTAATTTACTTGTTGTTAGTTTAAAAAGTGTGTAGCCTATTTAAAGGCATTTAAGCTATTGTAATAGGGACAACTTTTATGATTAATTCACCTTGAGTGTTTTGGAGAGATTTTCTCTCTGGTTCTTTACGAAGAACTCGATCTTCATCAAGTTAATTCTTGATAGATCAAATTAGATAGCTTTGGTTCTTACCGACAAGTTCGGTCTGGGTAAAGCTCCTTGTTTGATAACTTAGGTTCTGTCGGCAAGGTTTGATTGGGGTCAAGTTCCTCGTACTTTATTCAAAGGCGACCTAGGTGTCTTTTTCCGCATTGTTGAAGGGTCTCGGGTTTGATATACCCGTGGTTCTCATCAACGAGCCGGTACAAATCTTCTCCTCATAATTGATTTCATTATTTTCCAATTATTAATACTCTCTTCACCATCACGACTTCTCTGAATTTTCAAACTATCCCACTATAGACTAGCATATCTCGTAAGTTCCAATGAAACAAGTTGTAATTTAAACTTCTCGAAATAGTTATAGCATTCAAAGATCTCTTCAACTTTCTCCATCCAATCAATAAACAAATCACCATTGCAAGATCAATTGAAAGGAGGAATGGATACTTTAATATGCCTCATATCATCATCTCTGGAGTTGAGATCATGCAAACCATATTTTTCATCATTCTTCGACTCTTCAGACTTAAACTCTCGGGATCTTCTCGAGCCGTGATTCGACCTTCTCCTTGGTGGTTGGTTCAGAGTAGTCCTCAAAGAAGGATAAATGTACTCCAACTTTTGTAACACAGTATCAAATCTTTTATTGAGCTCATCAATTTTTCCTTGAAGGCTGGATTCAGGAAGATTTGGATTCGGATGTGGATAAGATGGACTAACCAGACGGCTAGGATCAATCGGATCCCGGTTTTGTTTGTAATGGGAACCACTCCTTGTGGTCATCCTTCAAACTAAAACTCACACAAAAATAGAGGTAAAGAGGAAGGTGGGGAGGGATTTATTTCTCTAATACCAAATGACACGGAATGGAGGAGGATTAGATTTAGGAAGTGGGAGAATCGGGTTAGGTTATGTGGAAAACGATAATCCAAAAATTCCAGAATCGGGTCTGGAATTCGGACGGCGATAACTCAACGATAAGATCGATTTTCAGGCTGAAATTTTTAGTAGCATTCTGGGAAGAAGATAGGAGATAGCCCTCCAAAACTAAAGGAAATCACGTGGATGGATCGGTCGGGATGTAATGGAATAGTAACAATGCTCAGTGGTGGCCGAAAATTGGCAACCGATGGAAGAAAAGAAATGTCAAACAAAATCAATGATGGAAGAAGGAGCTTATGGACTTCAAGCTCACCCTATGACCTTGAGAAAGGCTGGAGACTTTGAAGCAAGAAGAGATTCCAAGCTCGGAGGAGGAATCTCTTGAAGAACCCACGGTGGCCGGAGGAATTCTGGCTGCCGGCTGAAATTGGAAGATCCCTGAAATAGGATAGAGCTAAAAGCTTCTTAAATTCAAATTCCAAATTGCCTTACAATCACGCAATGTGTGAGGTTTTATCTGTTGAGAAGAGTGGGAAAAAGCGAAGGAAAATTTAGGGCCAAATGCATGCAACTTGCATGCTAGAAATTGAAATAAAGGAGGGAAAATTGGACTAATGAGATTGCAAGAATGTGAAGGCCACGTGATCTTGAATCTCCTCAGCTAATTTTCCCTTCTTCCTCGGCCCAAAATACCCTTCTCTTAACCAAAAATTCCTCATGCAAAACCCCATGCAAGCATGCAAAAATAAACAAAATAAAACCTAGCCGAGAAACCCTCTCGGGTTCTCAAAATATCCAACGTAAAATTCACGTAAAAATTAAGCTAAAAATGCGATAAAATCTCTTCAATCCATGTAAATGCTGGTGAGTTGAGTCGTGGCACCCTTGATCACTTTTGCATGGGACTCCAACTCGCCATGCAACGTGATACTTCAATCGGGTACGGGTTCGGGCTTGATTCCGGAGCTCTCAGTTTTTGGTTGAAAATCAACCTTTTCTCCACGCCAAATTATCATGTGTTTTGGCCTTGTTTGATCCTCCAAAGTTGGCTTAGAAATGTATAATTCTTCAATTAATTTTCTTGCAAAGTTAACAAACATATTAGAAAAATTCTAAGATCGGGCTCGTGTGATAGCTCTGCTTGGCATGCCAATCTGTGGCATGTCATCAAAGCTTATGGCTTAGAACTTTAGGTTTTTTCTTTGGTTTTTGGGCTTTGGTTGTTGGGCTTTGGGCTTAGGACTCTAGGCATAGTGCTTTGGTCTTCTTACTTTGTGCGTAAGGCTTAGGGCAATGGGATAGGGGCTTAGGGCCTTGGGCTCTGGGCTGAAGGTTAAAGCTCTAAGGGCTTTTGGCTTAGATCTTAGTAGTTAGGTTATAGGGCTAAGTGCTTAAGGTTTTGGTATTAGAGCTTTGTGATAAACACATAGATCTTTGGGCCATTGACTTAGGGCTTTGGGGTTAGGGTTTTAGACTGTGGGCTTTTGACTTTGGTGTTCGTGCTTAGAGTTTAAGGCTTAGAGCTTATAGCTTAGGGTTTGGCATTGGACTGTTGGGTTTGGGCTTAAGGCTTAGATATTTTGGCTTCAAGCTTAAAGTTTAGTCATAGGTTATAGGGATTCAGCCTAAAGGATATTGGTTTAGGGCTTTGAACTTAGGGTTCTTGGCTTTGGGCATAAGACATAGGGCATTTGGCTTTAGGGTTTAAACTTTGGTCTTTGGAATTTAGACTTAGGGTTTAGAATTAGGGCTTAGGAATTTGGGCTTTGGCTTTGGCCTTAAGGCATAGGGCTTTGGGCTTACGCTTTTGGATAAGGGCTTAGGACATAGAATTTAGGGCTTAGGACTTAGGACTTAGGGCTTTTTGCTTAGGACTTAGGGCTTTAAGCTTTGGGCTTTAGGCTTTGTGCTTAGGACTTTAGGCTTTGGATTTATGACTTACGGCTTAGGGCATCGAGCGTGGGCCTTTGACTTAGGGCTTAGATCTTAGATGTTAGGTCATAGGGCTTAGGGCGTAGGGCTCAATGCTTAGGGTTTTAGGATTAGGGCTTTGGAATAAACACATAAATCTTTGGGCTTTCGGCTTTGGACTTTTGGCTTTGGGCTTTGCACTCCAGGCTTTTTTGACATTGGGCTTTGGCTTTGGTGTTTTCCCTTAGAGTTTAAGGCTTAGATCTTATGGCTTAAGGCTTTGTGTGCACTATATTCTAGGGTGCACTATCTTGTCGGGTACACTTCACTTTCTTCTCCTTGATCCATCAATGAAATAAGATGTTTGGGTTGCACTTGATCATTAGAAGAGGGCTCCATAAATGATAATCCATTAGATATGATCCCTGTAAAATTAGCAAATAAATTAGGAAATCCTCCGGCTCGGCTTCGGGTGATGTCACCTTGTGGAAGGGGAACCCTAAGTATGTCATCAAATCTAGAGGCTGAACTTCTTCTTCCAAATCATCTATTACTTCCCCAATGTAAGAAGACAAGTCTTAAACATTGAAAGCAATCAACTCCCCATATTCTCCTAGCAGCCCAAGCTTATAAGTATTCAGATTAATCTTCTCCACATTTTTGAAAGGACCATCAGCTCTTGGTGCAAGTTTGGAATCCCTTTGTCTTGGAAACCTTTCCTTATGCAAATGCAGCCATACTAAGTCTCCCACTTGAAAATTCATTGCTTTTCTTCCTCGGTTAGCATGCTTAGCGTAGGACTCATTAGACTTTTTGATGGATCGACTAACCCTTTCATGCAAGTTCTTTACTAATTCGGCGCTATGCTCCATTCGGACTTGTCACTTCATTGTTAGGCAAAGGCAATAAATCAAGAAGAGTTAAAGGATTAAAACCGTAAACTACCTCAAAAGGAGTCATTTGAGTTGATTGATAAACACTTCAGTTGTATGCAAATTCAATATATGTCCCAATCCATGCGCTTTATACTCACAATGCATCTCAACAAATTTCCCAAAGTGCGGTTTACTACTTTGGTTTGTCCATTCGTTTAAGGGTGAAAAGATGTTCTAAAAAGCAATTTTGTACCTACTCTTTTCCAAAGTGTCTTTCGAAAACCACTTAAGAATTTGGTATCCCGATCCGAAACTATAGACATTTGAATACCGTGAAGGCGCACCACATCCTTAAAGAAGAGTTCAGCTACATGGATAGTCTCATCAATTTTATTACATGCTAAGAAGTGGGCTATCTTGGAAACCGAATTACTACCACCATAATACAATCTTTGGCCCAACTAGTACGTGGAGGACAAAGTATAAAATCAATACTAAGCTCCACCCATGGATGACTCAGAATAGGCAAGGGAATGTAAAGACCTTGAGGTGTCACCTTACTTTTGGCCTTCTTGCAAATGATGCATTTCTCCATAACTTTATGAACGTCTCTGTAACGACCCGATTCCCGAGATGCCGCTTTCTGCTTTACCTCACTTACTTACTTACTTTACTTTAATTTACTTTACTTTACTTAGCTTACTTGCAGGCAACCTGAGAATTGGTCTATTACTGCTTTCTTACTTACTTACTTACTTACGTTACTTTGGTGGAAAACTTTTTACTTTATTTTCTGAAAACTATTCTTAACTCATAAAACAATTTACAAGGAAACTGTTAAATAATAAAAACATTACATTTGAATTCCACCTTTAAACAAAATACATAAGCATTCAATAACTTAAACTTACAGCGGAAGACTATAGTTCAAAATACATTCATTCTAAAAGCTTTAAAATCTATCACACGAAAATAAGGGTATACATTTAATTATATATTCAAAACATTCAAAACTTTTTTATAAAATATCTGTGTGTGTCACACATCACTCCCCATCGGTCGTTGCTCAATAAACTATATCATTTGAACACCCTTCTGCTCTAACTTCTTGATCAGTCATTGGCACACTTTCCTCCATTATATTCCCTACATTGCAAAGCCTAAACTATGAGCCTAAAGCTCAGTAAGAAACATAACTAAAAATGCAATGCATGAGTATGCTATGTCGTTAAAACAATGCACGATTTCATTCATGTTTCTTAGGTTTCATATTTTCTTTATCTTTGGAAATATTACAGGATCTCAAGAACACTCCCTCCACCTACTTCAACTTCTACTGATCTGGGGCCTGGGCCCACTTACTTACTACTTGGAGTGCTAAGGCCTGTAATAACCATTTATTTTACTTTATTGTTCTGATATTCAAGTTCTTAATTCATCGGAGACGAAACATAATTGGCATCCCATACCACCAATCATATCTCGTTTACCTCCAACTACGTTGTAAAACCATGCATGAAAATAGTTCGTAGACATTTTGTAAAACTATGATGCATGACCATATGAACATGAAAACATCTCTTAAATCACATTACATAACATGAAATTAAGCATACATCACCAAATATATCATGCAACAAACATGCAGCACACATCAAACAATCATCATAATCTTTGCAATGTAGTCCCACTTAAGGGCCAAATAATCTTAATGCTAACTTACCTTAGTTGCTTTTCTTGAATCAATCCTCTTGAGTCCCTTATTAATCCAATAAATGACCTAATCATACAGATCATTTAAGGGTGAGAATTCATGTAGCATGACCTGTTTTATTGCGTAAAGTCATAACTTATATCTCAACTTTGATCAACTATAACTTCCTCTATATTGCTCAATTCCTGACGATTAAGGTGTCAAATTGTTCCTTAAGGAGTCTACTATAACTTCTTAGAAGACATCAAATTCAGAAAACTAACGTATGTCGACTTATGTGGATAAAACATAGTCTGTTTGAACCCCTGTTTAGGTCGACATAAACTTTCAGGGGTCGAACCATGTCGACAAATAGAGACGTCGCACTTCTGGAATCGAGTTTCGGTCGACCCAAACTACAAGGGGTCGACCCAAACTCCCCCCAATTTTCGTTCACCAATTTGCGACGTCCATAAGTTTTCCTACATAGCTTTGAATTGAGTGACTCAAATGGATACAAATTACTCTAAGAGTCTACTTTAACTCTTATGAAGGACATAAACTCAAATTCGTGCTATAACCTGACCGAATCGCCAAAACCCTAACTTTGTGCGTGATTAACCAATTTCACAACAATTAACATAAAATCCTCCAAATTTATCCACCAGTTCATCCAATACATTCATATTAACCTTACAAAATCCTAAAAGAAACTCAGAGGATATAAATGCTCCTTGAGTGTTTCCAAGGTTTTCTTCTCACCAAAGTGGCTAGCTAGTCCACCACCATGTGCTTCCCTGATGAGGGATTCATAGATTCCCCCATGAGAAACATAAAGCTTGCTACCCTTGAATAGGTAGCCATCCATCAAATAAAAAACGCAATCTTCTTTTGTCAAACTTAACTCATACAATTGTCTAAAATCCAAATCTCCTTTGTAAGCCTTTTTCATCCAATCAAAACAAAAAAATTAGTAGTCAATTTGATAAAAAGAACACACCTTCTTGAAAGCGCATCGACCACCACATTACTTTAACCCTTCTTGTATTTGATAATGTATACATATATTTCTAAGAATTCCACCCACTTGGCATGTCTCTTACTCATCTTGCATTGGCTATTGATGTGCTTGAGAGCTTGGTGATCGGTGTGTATGATAAATTCTTTAAATTAGAGATAGTGTTGCCATACCTTAAAGGCTCTAATCATAGCATAAAACTCTTTAATCATAGTATTGAGGGCCGCACCCTTGAGCTTTAACTAAATTAAGCAATTGATCTCCCATCTTGCAATAAAATAGCTCCAATCCCATGCACAGACACATTATACTTCAAAAACTTTGTTGAAATCGGGTTAAATGAGAATAGAGGCTTTACAAAGCTTGAGCTTGATTAAATAAAACTTTCTTGAGAACTAGGAGTCCATGCCAGCTCCTTCCCCTTCTTAGTGCAATCGGTTTAAGGGGCGACAATAGAGCTAAAGCCCTTGATAAATCTTCTATAAAATAAAGCAAGACAATGAAAACTTCCAACCTCAATGATGCTCTTGGTAGTAGGCCAAGCTTTGATAGCTTCAATTTTTTAATCTTCCACCTCCATGCCTTCTTTAGAGATGATGAATCCTACAAAGTGAATCTTCTTCTGCACAAAGACACACTTCTTAAAATTTCCAAATAATTTACCAGCCGGAAGAATATCGAACAACATTCTAAGATGATCAAGAGGAGTATTCAAATCTGAGCTATAAACTAAGATGTCATCAAAATATACCACCCTAAAATTTCCCAAGAAATCTTTAAGTACGAAATGCAACAATCTCATGAAAGTACTAGGAGCATTAGATAATCTGAAAGGCATAAGTAACTATTCAAAGAGTCCATATTTTGTTTTGAATGTAGTTTTCCACTGGTCTCCTTCCTTAATTCCTATTTGATGGTAACCACTCTTCAAGTACACCTTAGAGAACCAAGCTGCTCCACTAAGTTCATGTAACAAGCCTTTAAGTCTAGGAATCATATACCTGTACTTGATAGTAATTTGGTTGATGGCTCGGCTATCCACGCACATGCTCAAACTCCCATCCTTCTTAGGCACCAAAAGAGTAGGAACTTGACAAGGACTCATTGATTCACAAATATAACCTCTAGATAGAATTTCTTGTACCTAATTTTGTAACTCCTTTGCTTCCTTGGGGTTCATTCTATAAGAGGACCGGTTAGGTAACACCACACCTGGTTAGAAGTCGATTTGATTTTTGATACCTCAAAAGGGTGGCAACCATAGAGATAGCTCTTCTGGAAATAGATCTTGATACTCCTCAAGCCGGTAAAACCTCCTCAGGAATCTTTACAATCTCCTCAACTCTCTCCCAAAACAAGATCATCACAAAGGGAACACCATTTCAGATAGACTTAAACAATTTCTTTCTAGACATAAGAAAATTTACTTTAGCCATACCTTCTCTCCTTATAACGTCATCCTTAGCAATTTGCTTTGGATCTAGTGGTGCTAATTGTTATCCCTCTCCCTTAAAACTTTAATGAATATTAATTGGTGTAGCCATCGCGCATAACTTTTCGGTCAAATTGCCACTGTCTTCCAAAAAGTAAGTGGCTAGCACTCATAGGTACCACATCACATAATACCTTGTCCAATACCTTGTCCTTGTAGCGTCCAATAGAGAACCAACATTTCACTTGCTTGGCCACTTTGATATCTTCCTTATCATTCAACCACCTCAATTTGTAAGGACTCGGATGTGCCATAGTTTCAAGCCTCAATTTTTACAAGCTCATGAGAGGCTACAACCTTTGGGGTATGGGCTTAAGTCTTAAGGCATTGGGCTTAGAGGTTATTGCTTAGAGCATACGTTTAAGGGTTTTGGTTTTGGGATTTATGATTTAGGCTTTGGGCGTTGAGCTTAGGGCATAGGGCGTCGCCTTAGAGCTTAGGGCGTAGGGCATAAGGATTAGGGATTAGATCAGAGCCTAATGTTAGGGCTTAGGGCTCATGGCTTTAGGATCGGTGTTTAGGACTTTGGGCTTTAGCTTGGGGCTTAGGACTTTGGATTTTGGGTGTTTGGCTTGGGGCTTAGGACTTGGGGTTTTGGGCAGATGGCTTTGTGCTTAGTTCTTTTGTCTTATGGCTTATGGCTTCTAACTTAGGTCACACAACTTTGGGCTTAGGGCTTAGGGCTAACAACATCGGGCTTTGCGCTTAGGGCTTAAGGCTTAGGACTTAGGCGTTTGGACTTATGGTTTAACGCTTATAGCTTAGGTTAGGGATTTTTGTCTTATGGCTTCTAGCTTGTGGCTTTGCGGTTGAGGCTTTTGGACTTAGAATTTTGTCTTATGGCTTAGGGCTAAGGTCCGTTTTTTGTGCTTTGGGTTTGGAGTTGGGTATTAAAGCTTAGAGATTTAGGATTAGGGCTTTATGTGTAGCGCTTCCTATTTAGCTTTTTGGGCTTGAGGGCTTAGGGCTTAAGAGTTTGGACTTTGTGGTTTTGGCTTGTGTCTTAGGGCTTAGAACATATGCCTTAGGTTTAGGGGTATTGGCTTTGGACTTTTGGCTTTGTGCTTATAAGTCATGGCTTAGGGCAACGGTCTTAGAGCTTAAGGATTTTGGGCTTAGGAGTTAGAGCTTTGGGCTAATGACTTTCTTCTTAATGCTTATGGCTTACCGTTTATGGCGTCTGGCTTAGGTCTTACAGCTTTGACCTTAAGGCTTAGGGCTTTAGGCTTTGGGCTTTAAGCTTAGGGCTTAAAAGAAAGGCTTAAGGTTTAGGGGTATGTGCTTTTGACTTTTGGCTTTGTGCATATGACCTACGACTTAGGGGAAAGAGCTTAGAGCTAAGGGCTTTTGGGCTTAGAACTTAGGGCTTTGGGCTAATGGCTTGGTGCTTAGTGCTTATAGCTTATGGCTTATGGCTTCTAGCTTAGGTGTTACAACTTTGAGCTTAGGGCTTAGGGTCTAGGAATTACGGCTTAAGGCTTAAGGGTTTGGGCTTTGGGCTTAAGGCTTAGAACATAGTGCTTAAGGTTTGGGGAGGGGGGGGTTAAGGGAATATGCCTTGGACTTTTGGCTTTGTGCTTATGACCAACAACTTAGGCAAAGGGCTTAGAGCTAAGGGTTTTTAGGCTTAGGACTTAGGGCTTTGGGCTAATGGTTTTTTGCATAGTGCTTATGACTTATGACTTATGGCTTATTGCTTAGGTCTTACATGTTTGAGCTTAGGGCTTAGTGCTTAAGGCTTTGGGCTCTAAGCTTAGGGCTTAGAAGATAGGGCTTAAGGTTTAGGGGTATCGGCTTTGGACTCTTGGCTTTGTACATATGATCTACGACTTAGGGCAAAGGGCTTAGAGCTCAGGGCTTTTAGGCTTAGGACTTAGGGCTTTGTGCTAGTGGCTTGGTGCTTAGTGCTTATAGCTTATGGCTTATGGCTTCTAGCTTAGGTGTTACATATTTGGGCTTATGCCTTCTAGCTTAGGTGTTACAGCTTTGGGCTTATGGCTTATGGCTTAGGGCTTAAGGCTTTGGGCTTTGGGCATGGGGCTTAGAACATAGGGCTTAGGGTTTAGGCATATGGGCTTTGGACTTTTAGCTTTGCGCTTATGACCTACGACTTTGACATAGGGTCAAAGCCCTCGGCCATAAGCTCTAAGCTCTCATTTGTGCATTTGGGCATAGGGTTTCGAGATTCGAGCTTAAGGCTCTAGGATTAGGGTAGGTCCCTTAGGTCTTACTGCTGAGGGCTTTAGGCTTAGGGTTTAGGACTTTGAATTTAGGGCTACGTGCTTAAGGATTAGGGATTATGGATTAGGGATTAGTGATTAGGGAATAAGGATTTGGGTTAAATGCTAAGTGCTTAAGGCTTCAGGCTTATGACTCACCCGTAAGGGATAATGGCATTAGACTTAGGGCTTACGGCTTACGACTTAGGGGTTTATTTTTAAGGGTTGGGGTTTATGGCTTAAGGCTTGTGGCTTAGGGTTTGTGGCTTT
Source organism: Begonia fuchsioides (assembly GCA_003255005.1). NCBI lineage: Eukaryota > Viridiplantae > Streptophyta > Magnoliopsida > Cucurbitales > Begoniaceae > Begonia > Begonia fuchsioides. The sequence continues at coordinate 13,591 of QAOC01031932.1, forward strand.
CAAATTAGGGTTTTGGGATAAGTGCTTTAGACTTCAGGTTTAAGGCTTAGGGATTTTGAATTAGGGCTTGTTAATTAGTTGTTAGGGCTTAGAGTTGACGAATTAGGGCTTTGGGCTTAAGGTTAAGGCTTAGGGCTTAGGTCATAGATCTTTGGGATTAAGGCTTTGAAATTACCTGTTAGGGTTTAGGGCTGAAAGGTAACGACATAGGGCTTTGGGCGTAAGTTTTAGGGCTTTGTGCTCAAGGCTTCAAGATAAAGGCTTAGGTATCAAAGCTTAGGCCTTTAGGCTAATGAACTAAGCGCTTTAGGCTTAGGGTTGAGGGCTTAACCCTTTGGGCTTAGGGCTTCAGGCTAAAGGTTTAGGACTTAGGGGATAGGACTTAGTCATTTTGGCCCAGGGTTTAGGGCTTTGGTTCTAAAGCATTTGTTTAGGTTTTAGGGCTTACTACTTATCATACTGCGTTAGGTATAGTTTTTAAGGCTTTGAGCTTATGGCTGCTTGCTAAGGGCATATGGATTAAAGTTTAGGGATTTCGGCTAAGAGCTTAGGCGTATGTGATTATGGTTGAAGGCTAAAGGATTAGGTCTTAAAACTAGGGGATAAAGGCTTTTCACTTTGGGCTTTCGTCTTAGGCCATAAGGGCTTAGGGCTTTAATTTTTGGGATTAGGGGTTTGGGCTTAGGGATTAGGGTTTAGAGGATAGGAATTAGGGCTTAGGAGTTAGGGCTTCCAGATTAGCATTTTTCATATTACGACTTTGGGCTAAGCCCTAAGCCCTAAGCCATAAGCCCTAAGCCCTAACCCTTAAGCCCTAACCATTAAGCCAAAATCCCTAAAACCTAATCCCAAATCACTAAGTCATACAACAAATGCCCAAAGACCTAAGCTCAAATCCCAAAGCTCAAAGCTTAAAGGCAAAATAGCTAAGACTTTAACACTAAGGTGTTACATATTTGGGCTTATGGCTTCTAGCTTAGGTGTTACAACTTTGGGCTAATGGCTTAGGGCTTAAGGCTTTGAGCTTTGGGCTTGGGGCTTAGAACATAGCGCTGAGGGCTTAGGCATATGGGCTTTGGACTTTTAGCTTTGCGCTTATGACCTACGGCTTCAACATAGGGTCAAAGCCCTCGGCCATAAGCTCTAAGCTCTCATTTGTGCATTTGGGCATAGGGCTTCGAGATTCGAGCTTAAGGCTCTAGGATTAGGGTTTAGGCCTTAGGTCTTACTGCTGAGGGCTTTAGGCTTAGGGTTTAGGACTTTGAATTTAGGGGTACGTGCTTAAGGATAATTGATTAGGGATTAGCGATTAGGGAATAGGGATTTTGGTTAAATGCTAAGTGCTTAAGGCTTAAGGCTTATGGCTCAGCCGTAAGGGATAAGGTTATTAGACTTAGGGCTTACGGCTTAGGGGTTTATTTTTAAGGGTTGGGGTTTATGGCTTAAGGCTTCTGGCTTAGGGCTTATGGCTTTAAAATTAGGGTTTTGGGATAAGTGCTTTAGACTTCAGGTTTAGGGCTTAGGGATTTTGAATTAGGGATTAGATCTTTGGAATTAGGGCTTGTTAATTAGTTGTTAGGGCTTAGGGCTTAGAGTTGATGAATTAGGGCTTTGGGCTTAAAGTTTAAGGCTTAGGGCTTAGGTCATAGATCTTTGGGATTAAGGCTTTGAAATTACGTGTTAGGGTTTAGGGCTTAAAGGTAACGACATAGGGCTTTGGGCGTAAGTTTTAGGGCTTTGTGCTCAAGGCTTCAAGATAAAGGCTTAGGTATCAAAGCTTAGGGCTTTAGGCTAATGAACTAAGCCCTTTAGGCTTAGGGTTGAGGGCTTAATCCTTTGGGCTTAGGGCTTCAGGCTAAAGGTTTAGGACTTAGGGGATATGACTTAGTCATTTTTGCCCAAGGTTTAGGGCTTTGGTTCTAAAGCTTTTGTTTAGGTTTTAGGGCTTACTACTTATGTCTTACATTGTATTGCGTTAGGTATAGTTTTTAAGTCTTTGAGCTTATGGCTACTTGCTAAGGACATAGGGATTAAAGTTTAGGGATTTCGGCTAAGAGCTTAGGAGTATGCGATTAGGCTTTAAGGCTAAAGGATTAGAGGATAGGAATTAGGGCTTAGGAGTTAGGGCTTCCAGATTTGCGTTTTTAGATTACGACTTTGGGCTAAGCCCTAAGACCTAAGTCCTAAGCCCTAATCCCTAAGCCATAAGACATAAGCTCTAACCCTTAAGCCCTAACCCTTAAGCCCAAATCCCTAAAACCTAATCCCAAATCACTAAGTCATACAACTAATGCCCAAAGACCTAAGCTCAAATCCCAAAGTTCAAAGCTTAAAGGCAAAGTAGCTAAGACTTTAATATTAAGCAGACGACCCAACGCCTTGATTCCAAAGCCTATGCCCTAAACCCTAATCTCTAAGCGCCATGCCCTAAGCCTTAAGCCTTGTGCCCGACGCCCAAAGTAAAAACCCCAAAGCCCTACACACTAAACCTATAGCACAAAGCTCTAAGACATACTTTGTATTCCCTAAGACCAAAGCACTAAGCCTTACTCCATAAGCCCTAAGCACTAAGCCTTAAGCCGTCAACTATAAGTTGTAAGCCCTAATCCCTAATCCCTAATAGGAAGCCCTAAACCTTAAGCCATAGGCCGTAAGCCCTAAACCCTAAGCCATAAGCCCTAAACCTATGCCCGAATCTCTAAGCCCTAAGCCCAATTCACAATGACCAAAGTCATATCCCCCAAGTACTAAGCCCAAGCAAAAAGCCCTTGGACCTAAGCCCTAAGCCCTAAGCCCTAAGCCCTAAGCTCTAAGCCCTAGTGATGACACAAATCAATCCCAAGGAGAAAGACCATTCCCAAGGAATTGGAGGCCCAATTACAAGGTCAAGAACCAAGAAAATGCATGAAGCGCTATGTTTTTTAGTGGAGGAAATTGAAATGAAAGAATCTATTCAACATCAAAATAAAATGCTTATTATGTTAAGTGTTGAAGAAGATGTTGACATCATACAAGGTGGTCAAGGACACAAGTCCAAGAGCCCAAGCCTAAAACAAGATATTGAAGGGACAAGGAAATATGAAAGTACCTCCAACTTTCCTTAAATCATACATTTACTTGACCAGCAATAATATATTGGCAGATTCGGCAACCATCCCAAAGTTATTCCAAAAATTTTTCTTCACAAAAGTGTAGCTGCTTTCAAGACATTTTTGGAATGGGATAGATCATAGAAATTGGACATCGTTTGGCTGGCAATTTACCAAAGATATTTTGGCAGAATCAAGAATCTTAAAAGATTTAAGAAAAATCTTCCCAAAGATATTTTAGTTTTCTAATATCTTTCTATTTATTAATTTACTTAGGGTTTATGTAGCCTATTTAAAGGCATTTAAGTTATTGTGAAATAGACAACCTTTATGATCAATTCACCTTGAGTGTTCTGGAGAAATTTTCTCTTTGGTTCTTTGCGAAGAACTTGATCTTTATCAAGTTAATTCTTTAAAAATCAAATATGATAGCTTTGGTTCTTATCAACAAGTTTGGTCTGGGTCAAGCTTTCTGTTTGATAACTTAAGTTCCGTCGGCAAGGTTCGATTGGGGTCAAGTTCCTCGTACTTGATTTAAAGGCGATCCATGTATCTTTTTTCCGCATTGTTGAAGGGTCTCGGGTTTGATATACTCGTGGTTCTCATCACCTAAGCCCAAACTCCTTAATCCAAAAGCCAGAAGCCTCAAGCCTTCGCCCTAAGCCCAAAGCGTAGGCAACAAGCCTGAAACCCTAAGCCTTAAGCCCTAAGCCCTAAGCCCTAGGCCCTAACCTCTAAGCCCTAAGCCCTAAGCCCTAGGCCCTAACCTCTAAGTCCTAAGCCCTGTTGCATAACCCAAAGCCCTAAGTCATAAGCACTAAGCCCAGTGCCCTTTAGCCCTAAGCTTTAAGACCTAAGCAAGACCTAAGCATGATGTTCTAAATAGTAAGAAAAAAGTGAAATGGCTGAAGCTTAGTGCTCAAAGCCCAAATCCCAAAGCCAGAAGCACTAAGCCCTAAAGCCTAAGCTCTACGCCTTAAACCTTAATCCGAAAGCACTAAGCCTTAACGCCTAAACATAAAGACCTAAGCCCTAAGTCATAAGCCCTCAAACCTAAGAGCAAAGGTCTAACCCCTAAGTACTTAGCCAAAAGACGAAAGCCTTAGCTCTAAGCCCTAAGTTGTATACCAAAAGCCCTAAACCCTAAGCCTTGACATCAAAGCCCAAAGTGCTAAGTCGAAAGCCCTAACCCTAAGCCGAAAGCCCTAAGCTTTAAGCCTAGAGCCCAACGGTAAAAACCAGAAGACCTATGCCATAAGTCATAAGCCATAAGCCCTAAGCCCAAAGCCATAAGCCCAAGCCTTAAGCCTTAAGCCCTAAGCCATAAGCATTAAGCTCTAAGCCCTACGCCCTAAGGCATAAAGCCTTAGCCCTACGTCCTAACCCCTATGCTCTAGACCCTAAAGGCTCAAGCCTAAGCCATAAGCTTTAAGGCCTATTGTGTATGCCCTAAGCCTAAGCCCTAAGCTCTACCTCATAGCCTTGGGACCTAAGCCCTGGTCCCTAAGCCTTAAGCCTTAAGCCTTAACAAAAAAACCATAAGCCGTGAGCCATAAGCTCTAACACCTAAGCTTTAATACCTAAGCCATAAGCCCTAAGCCCTAAGCTCTGAACCCTTAGCCAAAATCCTAAAGCTATAAGCTCAAAACCCAAAGCTCAAAGCCCTTAGCTAAAAGCCCTAAGCTAAAAGCAATTAACCCTAGGCCTAAAGCCCCAAGTGGTTAGTCTAAAGATATAATTCCTAACAACTAAGCCCAAATCCCTAATCCTAAAGCCCTAAGCCGTAAGCCAGAGGCAAAAGGCTAAAATCTTAAGGCAAAAGCCCTAAACTCTCATTCTAAAGCACAAAGCCATACAACCGAAGCCCTAAGCCAAACACCAAAAGCCTTTATCCCTTTGGCTTATTCCCTATACACCCTAAGCGCTTAAAATAATGCCCTAAGTCCATAGCCCTAAGGCCTACGCCTAAATCCAAACGCCAAAACCCTAAGCTCATAGCCTAAAGCAAAAAGCCCTATTTCATGAGCCTTAAATCCTAAGACAAAAGCCCAAAGCCCGCCTAAATCCAAACGCCAAAACCCTAAGCTTATAGCCTAAAGCAAAAGCCCTATTTCATGAGCCTTAAATCCTAAGACAAAAGCCCAAAGCCCTATGCCCTTTGCCCAACCCTAAATCCTAAACCAAAAGCCAAAAGCCCAAAGCCCTATGCCTTTTTCCAAAAACCCAAAGCCCAAAGCCCTAAGCCCAAAGCCATAAGCCCTAATCCTTAGCTCTAAGTTCTATGCCTTAAGCCTACAGCCATAAGTCCTAAGCCCTAAGCCTTAAGACATAGTACTTAAGCCCTAACTCCTAAGTCCTAAGCCCTAAGCTCAAAGTCCTAAGCCCTAAGCTCAAAGCCCTAAGCCTTCACACCAAAGTCCAAAGAAAAAATCCTTTAGCCATAAGATTTAAACTCAAAGCACTAAGCCCTAAGCACTAAGCACGATGCCTCAAGTGAAAATACATATGCCTTAAGCCCTTAGCCATATTTCCTTAGACGTCAGCCCTAGGCTCAAAGCCCTAAGCCCTTGTCCCTGAGCCTTAAGCCCCCCAAAACCATAAGCCTAAAACCATAAATCGTGACCCTAAGTCCTAATACCTAAGCTTAAACCACTAATCTCTAAGCCCTAAGTTCTAAGCCCTTAGCCAAAAGCCCAAATCTCAAAGCCCAAAGCCCAAAGCCCAAAGCCCAAAGACCAAAGCCCTAAGCTAAAAGCCCTTAACCCTAGGCTCAAAGCACTAAGACTTAGCTCTAAGCCCTAAGCACTTATTTTGGCCGTGCACTTATGGCATAGGGTTAAGTCATTGGTCTTTGGGCTAAGGTCTTTGGACTTTATGCTTAGGGCTTTAGGCATTAGGCTTAGAGCTTAGTGCTTTGGGCTTGGAGCTTTGTGCTCTAGAATTTGGGCTTATGGATTAGGGTTAAGGCATAGGTTTTTAGGCTTTGGGCTTTAGGCTTAGTGCTAATTGGATACGGCTTAAGGCTTATGACTTAGGGATTTAGGATATGGGATTTAGGCTTAGGGCTTCGAGTTTTGGGCTTTGAGGTTTTGGGTTTAGGCCTAGGACTTAAGCATAAGTGTCACCATTTAGGGATTATGGCTTAGGACTTCGGGCCCAAGGCTTATGGCTTAGGGCAAACAAAAAAGGTTTTAGGGCTTACAACTAACAAATGACGCCTTGGGCTTAACGCTTTTGTTTTGGGCTCTGTGCTTTAGGTTTTGGGATTAGGGATTGTGGCTTAGTGTTTAGGGCTTAGGACATAGGGATTAAAGCTTAAGGTTTATGGCCTTGGGCTTAGCTCTTAGGATTTAGATTTTTTTTACCTAAGGCTTTTTGCTTAGGGATTAGAGATTAAGGCTTTGAGTTAGTTATTATGGCTTAGTGCTTCAAGCTTATGACTTAGTGCTTTTAGCTTAGGATTCGAGGCTAAGTCTTTGGGCTTAGGCTTGAGGCTTAGGGTTTAAGGCTTTCAGCGAAGGGCGAAGGCCTGTCGGATTAACGCTTAGAGGTTAGGTCTAAGAACATAGGGCATAGGTGACACATTTCACGTAAGGGAAAATAGAAAGAAGGAAAAAAAATAAGGGAGGAGGTTCTTGAAAAAAAGGAAACGGAGAAGGAGGGTTCAGAGACTGTTTTGTGGAGGTTGCTTTGGATTGGAGAAATGGAAACGGGGGTTGAAATTTGGAAGGGTTAACAGTGCGTGGAATAGGAAGGTGCTGTCCAAATTTGGAAAAGAACACTTCATAGAAGAAGAAAATATGTGAAACGGAATAGAAGAAGCTCGAAAAAGCTACCCAGGTAAGACAACCAGAATGTGGGCTGGAAAAGGGAAATGAAAACGAGATATATGAAGAGCAAAATTTATTGCAAACTCACCCTAACGTCCACAAGAGTGACTGCAGTGTTGCAGCACGGCCTAGCTTCTCTGGCTCGGAAGAAAAACAAAAAACCAAAGGAAATCTTCTCGGAAACCAGATGTCACATGAATGGAGGAGAATTTCGTGGGAGCTAGGGAGAATTTAGGGGAATTCTAAGAAAACTCAAGTTTCTAATATCCAAAAGTTGCATACAAAAGTGCTAGGTGAGGGTTTATAATACCTCCCAAAAAGAAGAGAGAAGATGCCACGGTTGAGTCATCAAAACCTAACCGAAAATGGTATATACATGATCCTAAAAATAAATGAAAACCAATCCTAGATGCCTTCAGCTAACCCCACAAGATCACAAGGGAATTTGGAACAACTTTTACGTGGGAGAAAGAGGGTTGGGACCACTTTTATGTGGGAGAGAGAGGGAAGAAATCAGCCATTGCATGAGACCCTTAAAACCCATGCAAAAACCCACTAAAAACCCACAATACCCAGCAATACCCACGTCACACTCATCCAAACCCATGTGAGAATTATTCAGCTATGAATTAAAGTCAAACATTGAGTAAAGTTTGTTAAAAAAATGAACTTGCATGTGACATGCAAGGTTTAAGTATCGGTGGCTCGGTTGGCTCAAATCCTTCAAATTGGCCCATTGATTCTTCTCAGCTGCAAAGCTTTGTGTCTCCTTAATGATCTAGCCATAGGATGAGATTCGTAGGTTGCTCCCAATCCTTGGAAGAAGGTTCCATCAATGCAACGCCTCGTAAAAATTTTCCTCCAAAATGAACAAACTTGTTAAATAAAAATTTGGCTCGGGCTCGGGTGGTGGCTCTTTAAGGCAACGTATCCTGTGGCATGTCAATAGAGCTTAGGGAAAAAGTGCTTTGGGCTTTGATCTTAGGGTTAGGGCTTATAGCTAAGGGCTTAGGGCTTAGGCTTTGCATTTTTGTTTTAGGGTATAAAGCTTAGAGATTTTTTCTCTGGGCTTTAGACGTTAGGCTGAGGGATTTGGGATTAGGGTTTTGGCTTATGCGCTTAGAGCTTAGTGTTTAATGATTCAGGCATAGAAATTAAGGATTTAGATTGGAGTTTTGGGATTTGGTCTTTAGGATTTGACCATAGGAATAAGGATTAGGGCTTACAGCTTCGGGATTTAGGCTTAGGGCTTAGGACTTTGGAATTTAGGATTTAGGCTTAAGTATTTAGGCCATGGTCCTTGACCTTAAAGCTTATGGGTTAGTGCTTAGTGATTAATGCTTAGGGATATGGGATTAGTGCTTTTTGCATAAGGATTAGGGATAAGCGGTTATGGGTTAGGGTTAATGCACAGGTCTTTGGGCTTAGGGCTTTGTGCTTTCGGCTTAAGACTTAATGCTTTGAGCTTTGGGATTTGGGGTTTGGGCTTTTGGCTTTGAGCTTTAAGGTCTTAGGTGGGGCTTAGGGCTTAAGCATAAGGGTCATGGTTTATGGATTAGGACTTGGTCTTTGGGTTTAGAGCATACGGATTACGATTTAGGCCTTACCTCTTACGACTTAAGGCTTAGGGCTTAGGCTTAAGGCTTATTTTTGTGTTGTATGCTTTAGGCATAAGTTTAGGGGTTTAGGCTTATGGGTTAGGGTTCAAAGCTGACGGCTTAATGCTTAGGCTTAGGCATTATGGCTAAAGGCTTAGGGTTAGGGCTTGGAGTAGAGCTTACAGCTTCAATCTTTGATCTTAGGCCTTAGGGATTACAGCTTTGGGCTTTGAGATTACAACTTAGGGCTTAGGTCTTAGGTTTTAGGGCTTATGGCTTAGGGCTAAGAGCTTAGAGCTTAGGGCATAAGGCTTATTGATTTGGAGGGGGCTTAGGACTTAGGGCATAAGTCCTTTTGCTTAAAGCTTAGGGCTTAGTGCTTAGAGCCTACTGCTTAGGTCTTAAGTATTAAGGCTTTGCTTTAGGCTTAGAGCTTAGAGCTTATTGATTAGGAGTTTAGGGTTTAGGCTTAGGACTTAGGGCATAAGTCCTTTTGCTTCAAGCTTAGGGCTTAGTGCTTGGAGCCTACTGCTAACGTCTTAGGGATTAAGGCTTTGGGCTTAATGCTTTAGGCTTAGAAGATGGCGCTTAGGGCTAAAAGCTTATGGCCTTTTGCTTATGGGTTTAGGCTTTGGACTTTTGGTGTTAGGCTTTAAGCTTTAGGTTTTAGGCTTTTGTTGTTGAACTTAGGGCTTAGGGCTTAGGGTTTAGGGATTAGGGCTAGGGCTTACGGCTTATGCCTTAGGACCTTGTACTTAAGGTTTATGGCTTTCGCGGTAAAGGATTCATGATTAGGGCATAGNGGATTAATGATTAGGGCATAGGCTTTTGGCTATGTGCTTTGGGCTTAATGCTTTTGGCTTTTGGCTCAGAGCTTTGAGCTTTAGGCTTAAGGCTTATGGCTTAGGGCTTTAAGCTTATGGCTAAGAGATTTGGGCATAGCGCTTAGGCTTGAATCTTTTAGCTTAGGGCTTAGCGCTTAGAGATTTGCGCTTATGGTTTAAGGCGTTGGGCTTAGGGATTCGGGCTTAGGGCTTAGAGCTGAGACTAGAGGCTTTGGGCTAAGGTTTTTTGAGCTTTGGGCCTAAGGCTTAGAGCTTAGGAATTTTGGCTTTGGGCTTTTGGATTTGATCTTTGGGGTATAGGGCTTTGAGCTTACAAGTTAGGGCTTTGTGCTTACAGTTTAGGGCTTTTGGCTTAGGGCTTCTTGTTTAGGTCTTATAGATTAGAGCTAAAGGCTTTGCGCTAAAGGCTTAGTGCTTCAGGCTTAGGGGTTAGGACTTTGGGCTTTTAGCTTGGGCTTTGGTCTTTTGGCTTACGACTTTGGGATTATGGGTTAGGGCTTTGGGTTTAGGGCTTTGGGGATGGGTTAGGGCTTTGGGCTAATGGCTTTGGGCTTTGGACTTAGGGTTTATGGCTAAGGGTTTAGGTATTAGAGCTTGGGGCTTGAGATTAAAGCTTTGGGCGTAGCGCTTAGGGCTTAGCGATTAGAGTTTATGGCTAAGGGTTTAGGTATTAGTTCAAGGCTTACAAATTATAGTTTTGAGCTTGATGTTTAGAGCTTTGTCCTACGTCTTCTAGCTTAGGTCATAGAGATTAGAGCTAAGGGCTTAGAGCTTAGGGCTACGGATTAGGGCTTAGGGCTTTTGGCATTTTTCTTTGAGCTTTGGGCATTTTTCATTTTTCTTGGGGCTTTGGGCTTTTGCCTTCAGGATTTGGGCTTTAGGCTTTGTGATTATCACTTTGGGCTTTGGGTTTTGGCATTTTGGCTTTAGGATTTAGGCTATGTGATATCACTTTGGGGTGCTTTGCGCTTGAGGCTCTAAAATTAGGCCTTAGGACACATGGCTTAGGGGATAGGTTTTAAGGCTACGGAATTAGTGCTTGGCTTTGGGCTTTGGAATTAGGGCTTAGGGTGTAACACCCAACTTTTCCAAGTACTGTAAGTTCTATCAATGTTGAATGATGAACAAAGTTATCTGATTTTAAAGGAGATAAGTTCTTTAAATGAGTTTAAGTCCTTCTAATGAAATTATGTAGATTCGTTGATGAAACTATAGTAACAAGAATTTCTTGATTTGGAGGTTCGTAGAGAAAGTTATGAGTTTCGGAAACTTACAGATTGGTAACAACAACCGGGTTAAAGATCGATAATGAGATAGTGTCGGTTTTCCCATTTTATCATGCAACCAATGAGCTTAATTGACAAAGTGGTATTCTAAGAAATTGTTGAAGACATCAAAAGGAGAATATTGATAGGTTCAAAAACTCAATAGGAGTTTTGGTTAAAAAGTTATGCATTTTAGAAGTTGATGAATGAAAACTGAACTAAGGAAATGTGAACTTTTGAACGATGTTTTGTATTTCGTACATTTGATAATCATAAACTTACAATTTGAAGTTTATCACTTCTACAAAGTTCAACAAGACTCAATAAGGAATAGAATGACGTTTGAATCATGAAAATCCTAGTTTTGTAGAAAATGTTATGAAACTTTTAACTTGCGATTGACACCTCATGCTTGAAAGCCACCTCGTGCTAACCTTTCAACTTCCACAATGAGACAAAACCGATTAAGTTTGTAATGCTCTGAAGTTCTTCATTCAGCCACGAAACTTACCTCTTCCCTCTCCTGTTTTCTCTCAAATTTTAGAGTAAACTTAGGGTTTCTAAGAAACAAGTGAAAACCGATCAATCTAGAACAAGGTTTAACCCTCAACCCTTTGGAGGAAAGTGTTCCTCTCTTCAATTCGGATCTTTTGAGGTAAGAATCATTCAAACCACTCTTTTAATGATTAAATTTAGTTTGAAATAAGTTATGAAGGTTGAATTGGACGTTTTATAGATTAAATGCATTAATTAGTCAAGACAAGTTCATGCATAAACATTTTCGGTGCATTCTGCCCGATTTTAAAGAGGTGAGTGATACGAGATTCTTAAGTCCGAATTTCATCTTGATGTCTTCTAATGAGTTGTAGTATACATCGTAAAGATAATACAAATAGCTTAATCATGCAATTTGGATTTACACAGAAAAAGTTATATACGTCGGCATTTAGGTCAAAAGTAGAACATTACGAGTTTGACTAAGATTGTCAACCTTTGTTATGTTTAGGTGATTAAAGTTACCCATTGGAGCTTTGAAGACTTTGACACGACAAACTTAAGCAAGGAAGACATGTAAGTGAATCTCACTCTTGTTTGGCCCTTAAGTGGGACAACATCACAAAGAGAGTGTTAGGGTTTGTTTGGTAGATAGTAAGGAGTTACGTAAGATAAAAATGTAGGATATTATGTATTGATTCTGTTTGGGGTGCATCACACCGTGCACTGACCCAATAATATGGGTTTGATTGGTGTATGATTGCCATTGAATTGTGGATGTATGTATTTATGTATCGCTTAAGTACGTAAAGAATAAAAAAATAGCTATAGAAGTCAATGGACTTACCTTTGGAGACGAATGTCCTATGTTGATTGTTTTTAAGTTAAGCATGCTATAGAGAGATATGTTTACAAATACAGCATGAAATGTTATTAAGCATTGCACGAAAGTATCATGCATCATGTTTTATGAAGAATACGAAAATGTTTTCAAGCATGGTTTTCAAATGTCGCCCAACGATTGATTAGCGTGGTATGGAACACTCTCATCATTCATGCATGAATTGTACATAAAGGTTAAGAAACAAATCCGTGAGGGGATGGCGATACGTAACGCCCGAACGGACAGAAATTAAGAAATGCTATGAAACACCTCCGTGAGGGGATGGCGATACGTAACGCCCAAGCGGACAAGTGTTATGAAACGGATCTGTGAGGGGATGGTGATACGTAACGCCCAAACGGATAAAAGTTAAGAAAATGTCAATGAAATGTTAAGAAATAAATGAATATGCATCTTTTATGAAAAGTTCATGATCATGTTAGGCATGTAGGAT